>VZTA01028968.1:110294-134611 GCA_013398855.1 Mohoua ochrocephala
CTTGGGTTGTTTCCAGACGGTGCTTCTAGGTGAAGAAGTAAATGTTGGACGCCGGAGCCCTTTAGCGGCCGAGGGCCGGGGAAGCGCCCGCAGTGGCTGCGCGGGGAATTCCCGGGGGCAGATCCCATCTCCCGGAGCCGGGGCAGGGAGGGCTCAGCCCACGCACCGGGGCGGGAGGGGTGAACTGCAGGTTTTAGCTGGGGGGCAGGTGGGGGATCGCAGCTTCTCCCTGCTCCCCCTCTCCCCGCCCAGAGCGGCGACATCCTGGCCCTGCGGGGAGAGAGGATCGCAGGGCTCCCGTTCGGGAGGAAGGCAAGAGCATCGCTCGGCCTGTAGGTGCTCTTGGTGAAGGCGGCTCTTGCAGGTAGCTGATGCAGGGGTATACCTACCATCCCTTCGAAGGTGTGTCCCGTGCTTGCAAATAATCCACCTGAGGGAGGAGCTGAGGCCTCCTGGCAGCCCCGGGGTCCCCTCTGACAGTGGTTTCTGTGGTCGTCTGTGAATCCTGCTTTCTGGCAGCAGTGCTGTGTGTGCAGAAAGGCTGAGGGGATCCCAAGGAGCCTCTAGAGTCTTTTGTTCGGTGAAGAAAGATCATCCTCGCCTTTCTCCTGCCGCACTCCCTAAATCTCACGGGGCAGCCCAAAGAGCAGAAAAGGGACCAGGCCAGAGTCAAAAGGCCAAAATCAGGAACTCCTCCTCAGCAAACACCCAAGAATGGATCAGTCTTCGCCCGGAAAAACCCCTCTCTGGGGTCATGTGAAGGGAAGTAGCACCAAGGGTGCTTGTAAACTGGGGAAGTGGTTAAACAAAAGTGATCGACAAAAAAAGTTGAAGGGAAAAAGTGTTTCACAGCAGGCGCTGACAGGGACAGCGAGTGCAGCTGCCCTGGTGGATGAGGAGCCCCTCCAGCAGCTCAGAAAGGCTTGAGCCTTTGCTCCCCAGTGCCACAGCCTTCAAGCAATTCAAAATAGTGTTTCAGCACTTACTTAGGATGAGAGTAAGTAAAAAAAAAAAAAACAAAAAACCACAGCAAACCAAGGCCTTCAAATATAGCAGGTTTAGTTTTCTCTAGTTACTTCCTGTTCTGACTTTTCTGGTCAACAGTTCAGCTGGGCTTTTTCCACTGTTTATTTGGGTGTGTAAATACGCTTATTTTGGGAGGCCAGACGGGTTGCGACACAAGCTAGGAGCGTCCAGCCTGCTGTGACCGTGGGCTGCAGCTGCAGCTGGCAGTGGATGTGCACAATCCTCTGTGTGTGTGTGTGTGTGTGTGTACTGGGGAACAGAGTATTTATCCATATTGGTCATGTTACCCACTGCCACAGTGATGTTAGAGCTGAAGGTTAGTGGCACTTAGTGGTGGCATACAGCTATTTGAGGCGAGAAAGAACAAAGACCCCCTTGTGTCACATGAAGCTGTCACATTGTCTCCTCAGCTGCAGGAGTCGGGAGGTGAAGTCACGGCACAAAATATCTCAGTATTTTTAAAAATAATTCATTCTGGCCTGGGAGAAGCAGGAGGGTGGCAGGGGCATGAAACCCACATCAGGCAACTGGTGTCCTCATTGCTGGGGAATTACAGCTCCAGGTGACTCTCTCTGGCTTCTGTCCTGTTCTTTGGACTCTATGAAGGGACAGAGAGCTAAACAGTACCTGACACCATTCGCCTCCCTCCCCAACAGCTACTGCAACTGATCTGCCTTTTAAATGCTGATTTTTGCAAAACTCTCAGGCCTGTCTGAGGGGATGAGAAGTGTCACCCCTGCTGGGACTAAGCTGGGCTGCCACATCAGCTAAAAATAGTTTCTCCTCCTGTACCCCCTCCCAGCAAGATGCAGGCAGGCCGTGCTGCCAGGGCAGAGCCATAGGTGGGCCTTGCACTCATAGCGGGGTCAGTGGCTCTGCAAGGCCCGAGCTGTACTCGCTCACACAAGCTGTGTGTAGCCTCTGCTTTGCACCCAAGTTAATTTTTGGCATGAAAGCTCGATGTGCTCCTGGACTGCAGCAGTAGGTGCAGGAAAAACGATGCATTGAACAGGTGCCTGTCGTGGCCTTCTGAGCTGCACCCACAGGCTCCCGCACTGTCAGCAGCCCCTTCCTGCCCTCTCTGGATTTTGCAGCATAGGGATCGGTTGATATCAAACTGGCTCATCTGCAAAAATCCCATCTGAACTGGGTAGGCTTGTGAAACCTGAATCTCCACCAAGCCACAGCTCCCCTTTCTTCCCCAGGGACGGGGAGGTCAGTCAGGAAATTCGATCTCCATCGTGGTCCAAGGGCTTCAGCGAAGGAGAGTTGTGAGGGACAACTGAAAGCACATCTCTGGCAGGTGGATAATGTACCCATTGCATATGTTCCAGGGCAGCTGAAAAAGCAGGACTGTGATTGTCCATGGACTGCTGGGAGGCTCGCTGGGCACTCTGAGAGCCACACACCATTTCCACAGCTGCCAGTTCTGAGTGAGAAGGTTTGTTCATAAAAATGTGTTTAGATACCTTTCTCAGAACCAATTTTCCTAAGTAATTAGAGGATTATTACCCAGCCCCCCAATTTCTTATTACTAATATTCTTCCTTACTTTCTCCTTCCCCTTCCTCCAGCATTTTTCCAGACTGGGTTTCCTGGTGTCAGCCATGAAGGCCAGCAGTTCTGGCCCAGGGTCCATTTCCCCCCGCTACTGTGTCCTCTTTCTCCACTGTGGGGGCACTTCTGTAGTCAGCTTGTGAAAGAAGATGTGATAATTAACAGAAAGAAACTTAAGCGTTGCCCTGAGAGGAAGAAGATGGGTTGTAACAACCCTTGGCTGTGATGCAGAGGGAATGCAATGACAGGCAACAGTGCCTGCTGCTCTTTCCCTTCTTACATAGCAGAGACATCAAATTTTAAGTAGTAAAACCTCCAGGGGTAAGTGGGAAGCTGTGTGAACAGTTATGAGCAAGGATCTCATAAATAAACCTGACCTATCATAATTCCTCATGGTCTGTCTTGCCTAGATTTACATCAGAGATGCCAAAAGCCACAGAAAGATGGTAAATCAGCCTGTCATTGTAAGTGCAGGCACTGGTTTCCAGAAAAAGTTCTCAGAAAGCAATTAGCGAGGCTGGATTTCTACAGCCACTGATAAGCACGCCCCATAGGAGAAACCAGAACCATCAGGGCACAAAACTAAAGGTCTGTCTCGCTCAGCATCCTCTCTGAGAGTGAATATTGTAGCTATTCCAGGAAAAAATGAGTCATAGGCATCTACATCCCTGGTCAGATTTTGGCAGTAACCCATTGAAGGGGTCCCTGAGCCACCTGGTTCAAAGCTGCTAAAGGATTTATCACCTCTGAGGTTGCCCAGTCTCTGTCTTTTGGGCCCATTTAGTCCTGGCTTCGGGGAGTTTGCAGGGTGCACTGAGCTGCATGGTTCAGTTCTGCTTTGTGCCTTCACCAGTGTGAGACCTGAGCTGGCCGTGGCCAGGAGCACAGACTGGCACCTCACTGGGATGGGCAACCAGGTGATTGTCCACCAAGAGCTGTGTGCCACTCCCCAGGACCGGTGCCAGCTCCGAAACTTGCCCAGGACAAGGGAAAATAGAGACACTCTACTTCCTGGAGTGGCAATCAGCAGATGAAGACTCTGGGAGGTGGAGTGGAGCTGCTCCAGGACATAAAGCAAGTTAGAAAGTAAGGCAGAGAGAGGCAAACATACAGGCCCTTGGAGCAGCAGGATTGGCTGGCACCCGGGGACCACCATGTGCTGCTGAGAGAGCGTGGCAGCCTTGGATGCCCACGAATCTGTCCAAGGTAGTGGGTCATGCTGGCAGGTACAAGGACCAAGAATGGATTGGAGACCTCCGGTGTGATTGGCTTCTGCTGCCCAGGCAGTGACAGCCCTTACTGCTGGAGATCCCAATATTCAAGTAACCTTTTTAATTAAAAAGGTTGAAATAAGCCAATTTCTCCAGAGCTCTGTGCCTTTTGCCTTCTGACACAATAGAAAACGTGATGGGTGCCTCACTCCCTCAGTTTTTATTGAGGAAACCTTCCCCAAACCATCCCAAACACCAGTGGTGCACGTGCAGATCACTCTGTTGTGCTGAGGATGAGGTAGTGGCTGTTGAAATACTTCTGAAAACTTTGTTGTCGTATCAAAGGCTGACGATTTTTTTAATCCTCACCATAGTCCTGGTTGTGTGCAGCAGTGAGCCTTCAATTAGTTGTCGGGGTGGGATTGTGTTACATCTCGTGTGAGTACTTCATAGCCTGATACTCGCCCTGGATACTAGTGACATGTGATATGTTGTTTCCAAATGCAGGTAGGAACCTCTCTCCTCTGGCTCTGCATCCTGGAGATGGCCTCACCCAAGGTGGCAGTGGTGGGCGCGGGAGTCATCGGCCTGTCCACAGCACTGTGCATCACAGAGACTTATCCCAGCTGCTCCGTGACGGTCCTTTCGGACCAGTTCAGCCCCAACACAACGAGTGATGTGGCAGCTGGGATGCTCATCCCTCATACCTACCCAGGTTCGTTTCATTCAGGGCAGCACTGCCCATGGCGCCTCATGCAGCTGTGTCCAGGTGTGCAGCGATGCGCAGAGGCTCAGGAAGAAGAGTGCCGTGACCTGTGTTCCCTGTCTGTCCCATATCCTTGACACTCATTTGTATGCTTCTCTTCTCTGCACGTTTGGTTTTGTTCACATGCAGACACACCGATCGACAGGCAGAGGCAGTGGTTCAGAGAGACCTTCACTTACCTTTTTGCCATCAGCAACTCACACGAGGCAGCAGAGGCTGGCATTCACCTGGTCTCTGGGTAAGAGCAGCCCGTGGGCCAGTCTTTGGTACATTTGTTCTGTGTTCTGGAGCAGGCAGACAGGTTTTCCTTGCTAGAATTCAGGGGTATTCCCATCAAGGTATAGATTTTATGTCCGTGTTCCCAAGAAACTGCATAGTAGCTGCTCACATATGATTTATTTTTAGGCAAAATTCGGGCATAGGTATGCACAGAAAACCCACTCAAGTCTGACCAGCACCAAATATCTTTTAATAACTCATGTTTTCCACACCGTCACCCACCATTTGTTTGCAGCAGGGGTCATCTCCACAGGGATGGGACTGCAGGATCCTGCAGATTCAGCAACTAGATACAGGGATTCAGTGGGGAGGGGTGTGTTGGGAGTGTTTTAGGCTGCCTGTTAAGTGCTCAGAAATTTGCCTCTTGGGACTATTGAGACGGAGCACTCTGTAGCTTTATGGATACCCAAGGAATGGTGAACAGGTGTGCAAGTGGCCCCACCAGGTCCAGCCAGGTGTCTGCAGTTGTGGTGGGGACACTGTTTGAGGGGACTCTGTACATGCTGTCACTGGAAGGGCTCTCTGCAGTTTATTTACCCCGGTGTGTGACCCTTTAAGCTCAGCTGTGCCAACCCTCTGCCTGTTTGCCCAGACAGGTATTGCAGGAGCAGGCAGCAATGTTTCCCCATTGCTGTTAACCTTGCAGAGCTGCACTGATGGGGGGAAACACATTCCTGAGCTCCTGGGTTTGTGCTAAGATTGCCATGGCACATACCATGGCAGGACATTGGCAGTGAAGTTTTCCAGGTTTTCCTCTGTGTCTTTTTAGGTGGCAGGTCTTTAAAAGCACTCCCAAGGAAGAGTTACCTTTCTGGTCAGATATTGTGCTGGGATTTCGACCGATGTCCGAAGCAGAACTCCAAAAGTTCCCGCAGCACTCATTTGGTCAGGCCTTTACAACCCTGAAATGTGACTGCCCACCCTACCTGCTGTGGCTGGAGAAAAGGTTGGTTTTGCTGCAGGCTGGGCATGCAGAGGGAAACCCTGGCAGAGGGACTGGAGGCAAGACAGGGTCTCCTTGAGAGCCTTAGATTTGAACAAAACTGGGAAAAGGCCGTTTCTCACTATGGAAAATACAACAAGCTCTTGCTTGGGGAGAAGCACAGGAAATAAATACCCAATTTTTACAAAATGTGAAAGGCCCCATTTATGCGATGTCCACTTTCTCCCAGTGTGTCTGTACAGTGGGGCTTGGAGTGTGAGTGACCCTGGGCATAGGGCCAGCATAGCCACAGGGGCCATGCTTGGCCAGCCAGACCTTGAAGGTACATCAGGAACCTGCCATGTCCTGAGAAAATGTTTAGCTGCTCCACATTTGCCAAACTTCCCAAATAATATCCCTCTGTTTTTGAAGAGACATCCAGCCCCTGAGAGAATAAACATGTCTAGGAAGGTATCTTATTGTGAAGACTTTGCACTTACAAAGTAGCTGGACCAATTAATCTCAAATTTGTTTAACAATTGGAGTAATTTCTTAATCCAGTTAGGTAAAAAAACCCCGAAATGTTAAACAGCATCATTATAACAAATCTCTTGAAAATGTTTGCCTGCATGAGATGGGTGATGCACTCACTCTGAGGAGTTGTGGCTTTCAGAGTTCATGCCTGGATTGACATCGAATTTAGAAAATCTGCCAATTTCCAAATTTCTAAGTTTCCCCCCAATACATGGATTTTGGAGAACCATAGGAGAGACAGGATGCAGATCTGAAAGGGCTTTGACACCTGGGATAAGTATTTAATCCAAATAAGTACCTCTAAAGTGAGCAAATGGCTGTGTCTGCTTGAGAGAAAGCGACAGGCTGCAAGCTGATTTGGGGTTAAGTAAAGAGATGTGTACTGACACCAAGGTACAAATTGCCAGCTCAGCTGGTTACTTGGATGCCTTTCATCACACTGCAAAATGTGAAAAAGCATTTCTTGTTGTAGCAGCCAGGCGGGCTGGGAGTTCTCCTGTGGCTCCAGTGCCACGTGAGCTCTGTGCCATCTACTCGGTACACATGCTCTGTCATGTTTCATTGCCTAACTGAAGCAAATTTCTGCTGCAGGACAGCTAAGTTGTACAACCCATTTAGTATCTGCCATGAGATTTCTGCTCCCTCCTCGTTCCTGCTGTAGTCTTCTTATTTCTCAAAGGATGTAGTCTAATGAGATGATCAAGCTCTTTTTTTTTCCTCTTCTCCCTGGTGATGAGAAGTGAGGAATATTAAACGTGTAACTAATTCTCAAACCCCTAGTGACCTGATCAGTATTTATAGACCATTCTCCTGGCAATCCACAAGGAAAAATGTTGTTGTGCCCACCTTGCTTGTCCAAAAATAGACTTCAGGAATTTTTTCCTACCTACTTGCCCAAATTCAGGAGTTTTCAGCAGGTTTTTTCATTGGTGTATTTTTTATGGCATGATGACAGAGTCCCAGTTACAACACTTATAAGCTCTCCCAGCAAGTTGCCCAGCCACAGCTGCTGCACGAGATTTCCCCTGTTCTTCCCAGCCAGCTTCATTGTCCTGCTACATCAGGCCCCAGAGCATCAACTACGCCCTGGATTCTTGGCTCACTCACTGCTTTGTGGGAAACCACTGCCTTTATAGTGAGGTCGATGACTTTGCCAGCTGCTAGAATGTTGCAGAGGATGGGATTTTCCACTTGGTGCATCACAGGCCTGTCTCCTGACTTGCTTATGCTAAAACCCCCAGTAAAAACCCCCAGCAATGGGATCCAGCTGACAGCATGCAGTGACTCCTTCTCATACCAGTGATTTTCCACAGGGAAGGGCTTCAAAAGTCAGGTGAATTCAGGGGAGGATTTGGCTTGAAATTGAGCTCAAAAATGAACCTCAAGAAGAGGTGACTTTCACCGAAGAGCAGGCAGGCATGTATAGTGCTCTGAGCCATCCTGGGTGACTCCTGGCTGCTGCTCCAGAAGGTTGTGGGTTCCCTGGGGGTCCCGTGCCACAGCTGCCCAGCCTTAGTGCAGATCTTAGGGCTTGGCACGTGGCACTAGATGGCTACGAGGCTCAGGAGGTGAGTTGGGAATGAACGTGACAGGCACAGTAAAAGGGGTGTAATATGATAGTTCTGCCACTAGCATGAGCAAGTTGGTAAATAAGCTGTTGTTTCCCAGCTTGCTTGGGCTGTTAAAGCTTGGTACTGTTACTGAAATGAATTGAGACCATGAGGGCCTGACTGTTTGCCTAGGGTCTGATGCCACACCCTTCTCTAAAACTGCTCAACCTGCTGTACTTTTTCCCGCCTGAGCAGGCTAAAAAATACCTTTGATCAAATCAGACAAATCACAAACAGAACCCCCATGGCATTTTCTTTGCTTTTTGTCCCATCTGTTGTTTGGTTTTGATCAGTATGTAAAGGCAAAGTCAATCTATCTCATTTACTTAATGTTCATAATAATTACATAAGGGTTTAGGGGTTTCTTTTCTGCCTCACTTCTGGAGTCTTTTTGCAGGTTGAAAGCAACTGGCACCCAGATGTGCACCAGGAAAGTGGCAGACTTGTGGGAGCTGCACAGCGAATATGACATCGTTGTCAACTGCGCAGGCATGGGAGCCCAGCAGCTGGTGGGGGACAAGCAGCTCTTCCCTGTCAGGGGACAAGTACTCAAGGTTCACGCTCCGTGGGTGAAACACTTCATCCGGGATGGGGATGGCTTAACTTACATCTACCCAGGGATACACAGGGTGACACTGGGGGGAACCAGGGAAAAAGGGAGCTGGAGTCTCTCCCCTGACCCTGGCACTACCAGAGACATCTTTGACAGATGCTGCTCCCTTGAGCCCTCACTACAGGGAGCTCAGGATATCGAGGTGAAGGTGGGCCTGAGGCCATCCAGGCAGTGCGTGAGAGTGCAGAGAGAGGTTTTGAGCCACGGAGGAGTTAAACTCCCAGTGGTCCACAACTATGGGCACGGGGCAGGTGGCTTTTCTGTGCACAGAGGCACAGCCAATGAGGCTGCTCACCTGGTGGGAGAGTGCATTTCTGCTCTGCAAGGCTCCTCATCGAGGGCCAAGCTTTGAATCCCAGAGGCTCCTTTTCCATTTACAGCTAGTGCTGCATCTCCTGGTAGCAGCTTGGACTTTTACTCCGTTACTGGATGGAAGGGAACTAAGTCAACAGTTTGTTCCAGTGCAGATGCTCAGTGGCATCTTCTGCCACCTTGGAAAGGCATGATGTGTTAATCCAAGTATTAGTCCAGCTGATCATCTCCTCCATCTGACATTGTTTCTGCCCTGGGCATTTGTCCTAGCCTCATGTGAAGGAGAAGATAAGATACATAAATACTCTTCACATAACAGGGATCAGATTGCTGCAGTATAATACAAATAAACATCAATTTAGCAGTTATGCATCTGCATCTAAAGGGTGTCAGATGCAGCAGGCTCAGAGTCAGTAAAAATCAGTTGTCTCCTCTTGTACCAAATCTAATCTAGAACTGCCCTTGCTTCTGCCACCCTGCTAACAAATTTTATCATTGTCTGTATGATTTAGAAGGAAAAGAAAACCCCACACAGTGCTGCATTACAGTGCTCCAGGTCAGCTGTTACAGAAAGCAGTGTTAGGTCACTGTCACACACAGTGACCAGGCAAGTGTGATTTTAAGGGCAGGTCTGGGATACAGATCACAGCATTTGCTCATATTGCACCTCAGGAAACTTAAAGTTTCTGCTGATATTGACCCACATGAGCTACAGTTTTGTGCATCTTTTCTCACACTTGTTTGCAAATCCATTTTTTTCCTTCAAGGCCTTCAGATTTTGCCCTCAGACACCAATGATTTCCCCCCAGCCCCTCCCCTCCTCCCCCGCACAGCAACCTTGGGATGGCCTTTGTTCTACAGAAGAGGATCTTTCAGAGTGGGCTCGGGAATGCAACATCCCTTTTCTACTTCACAACAACACTGTTTGCCTTCCTTGCAACAGCTGATATGAGTAAATTGGAGACAAACCAACACGGATTCTAACACCAGCATCAGTTTTGTAGAAGAGCCATTTAAGACTAGATAAACACTCTAAAGAAAAATTTGTGTGTAACTGGACATGAGCAAGCTCCTCTGCTGTAAGAAAGCTGAGTCACCAGAGCCCAGGCCCTCTCACTCCATGGCAGAGGCTCTGCTGGGCTTTACACTCCCGTTAGCAATTCAAGCCCTTTGATGTGCCTGAAGATAATCACTCCCCAAAATTGGATCTTACCATCAAAGTACAGGTCTGACTCTTAGTGATTAAATGACTCATTAAATCTTAAATGGCTCACTTGAGAGTGTTATCATCCATTTTTGTCTAGCTTTTTTGTCCACAGAGTTATAAAACCATTCAAAATCCTTCAGTAATTTCAGTGATTAAAATTAACTGATAAATAAAGTTCTAATAATGGAGCAAAGGTCACTTTTGTAGTGTTTCCTTTCATAAGCAAGGGATTTTCTTTCATTTGGGATGGCCTGACAGGGCCCAGAAAGGCCACATTCAGCCACGGCTGCCAACTCCTGCTGTTCTCAGGGAGGATGAGGACAGTTATCATTTGCAAGGGACAGCTGTCAGAAGAAACATCACCAAATTAAATTATAGGTCAATAAGCGCCTGGGACCAGCCTAAGCCAGCCGTGCCTTCAGCAGCCTTGTCCTCTTTTTCTCAGCTCTGAAGGCTAATTTTGCATTCCCCCCCTTCGTTTCCCCCCCCCCATCTGTCCTTTCCAGCGGTATGAGAGGGCAGAGCTGCTGCTTTTGGCAGCAGTGTTGGCATAGGGCTTGTCAAACTGCAGCTTTGTCCTCAGCTAACACAGAACATAAAAATACATAGAAAAAGAACGTAAGAATGCGCTCATTTTTCTTAATCTTTATTTTAAGCTTAAAAATAGCAAACAGTGTAACTTATCCTGGAGCAAGAAACACTACTAATGCTAATAGAGTGATCATACCCCCATAAGAAACCAAAGCTGTGCTTGTGCTCTTCTTCTCTGCAGGTCAATGGGGTTTCTTCTAATCTACTTCTAAAAATTGTCTGGTTGATAAAGTGTCAGAATAGGTTTGGCTGCAAAGCTCATCAGTCTGATGTCCTAGCTCTGCTCATGGCCAGCAGGGGGGACACCCACTTCTGGTCTAGGGTCTTCCTCACCTGAGGGGTAGCTTAGTGTTTCAGATGATTTATCTTCCACGCAGTTGTTGACTTGCTTCTAAAAACATGTATGGTGCTTCTGTACTCCCCAACATCCTGTGAAAACAGGTTCTGTAAAGGGAGAAACTTCTTTGTCCAGGACCAGAGCTTGTTGCCTTCATCTTTGTCTCGAACCTGAAACCATCATCTGATGCCCCTTTCTTGCATGTTATGAGAGGTAGTGACTCCATGGCCCATTCTCCATGGCCCTTCTTGAGTTTATGAAGTTCCACCACACTCCCTCTCAGACTCTTCTTTCCCACCTTGAAGAATCTTGGTTCACATAATACATAATTGCCCACCACATGAGACCCTACCACAATCCCTCTAAGGTGTAATTGGTGGCTTCTCTCCACTGTGAAGAATGGATGGTTTATCCTTACTTTGTCTCTCTATCCTGTATGCAGTTGCTGACTCATGAGAGGATCTTCCCTCTTACCCCATGCCAGATTAGCCTCTTAATGGGTCCTTGGTGACAGATGTTATTAAAGGCTTTCCAGAAGCTGAGCAGATCATACCGAGCGGATTGCTCTCATCTGCAGCTCCACAGTTTCCTCTGAAGCCGTCAGAAGGTGGTGGAGCACAGCTCCATAGGTTCTCACTGCAAAGCTCTGCCAATTCTACCCCCTTAGTCTGTGCCTCTCCTCGCAGCTATTCTGTTACTATGGCTTTTGCTGTTTGCCTGCCACAGGTGTCAGATTCAGTGGCTTGCATTTCTCTAGATGCCTTACAGCACTTAAAAGAAGACAGTGTCACATGCCATCCTCTTTTTTCTTTGGCCATTTTAAGTAAAAGCTTATACACAGTCTCTTATAGTGCAACAATTTCCATTAGCATTCCTTAAAAACCCGCAAGTGAGTAACATCTGCTTTGTATGAATTTGTTACTGTCCCTTGCATCTATTTGTTCTAAAGCCTCATCTAATGACCCTTCAATCTGAGGCAGCTTCCCTGCATTATCCCTTTAACAAATGGTTCTGCCGTGGGAATTTCACTCAGCTTTCCTGCGCTGAACGCAGACACAAGTGATCTGTTTAGCTGTTGAGTTAGGACAAGTTTTCTCTCAAACTCCTTTGCCACCCTGATCATCTGCTGACTGCACACCCTGGTCACCTGCAGAGCCCTCCAGCAGGGTCCCTGCTTCTGCTAGGGTAGAAGAGGCTTTTTGTCTAGAAGCAAGTTTTTTCCTCAAAATATTTTTTTAGTCTTCCTTTCTGTTTCTGCTTTTAATCTGACAGAGTTCATGTCCTTTTCCTAATTCGGAGGAGATCTATTTTGGTTCTTTCCCATGTAATTTTTATCATGCTATTACAATGACCCAGTAATTATCTTCCTTCTGGAATATGTCTGATATTTCAATACCCGGATATAAAAATTGAGGATTTTAAAGCTGTATCTTATTTTCACCTTTATAGCCAATAGAAGCAAACATACATTCAGCCTGATTGCTCCAGCTCCTGTGCCCCATTAAAAGGGGCTTTATTTGTCCAGATTACACCTTACACCTGTTTCCTCCTTACCTATGGTTATAAACAGGTCAAAACTGCACCTTTAATGAAATGCCATCGTGATCCCCTGCTCCTCTCTTCCTCCTCACTTCCCACAGTCTCTAGTTTGAAATTCCTTTTTAAATCTTATTCCTTCTCACAGAGGTTTTCTCCCTGGCTAAAGTCATGCCACACAAAGATTGAGCATTCTATTCAGAAACCTCATCTTTTTGTTCCAGAAGCTTTCAATTTGCAGAGAATATGTCCTAATATTTTGGGAATAACTGAACATCCTTCCATTATGCTTCCCTAGGCATGGAAAATTTAACTAATCTAAAATACATCCTAGATACATAGTGATGCTGCCCAGTGCCAACTATGCACCTGCCCACAGAAGGGAGTCACACTGTTTCAGTGCCTTCAGGCCAGCTCACTGACACTGGCTGCTTTCAGGCAGTTGAAGTTTGTTGAAATGAGTCCTGTCTTGTTTCAGCTACTCAGCCCCGGGTGTCAGTCTCTGGCAATATCTCATCAGCTGTCCCTGAGTTTCTGCTCCTCACCCAAGACTCTTGCCAGGAGCTGAAGCAAAGATGTGGCCTCTGTTACCTCTCCATCTCCAGCTGAAGCTTAGCCAGCAGCTGAGGAATTTTCAAAACTCCATTTTGATCTTAAATCTGTCTGTGCTGCCGTGTCAGCTCTGTAGTTTTCATCTGGAATCACAGAACAAGTGTCAGAGAAACACTCACACGTGGGAGAGGATTAACAGTGGAAGGTTCATTAAACCTCCCTCACCTCTCCGTGCTGTTGAAAGGTGTCCTTAAGGAAAGACTTTGCTGTCACCTGTGCAAAGCATTTTGTCCCTGTGCTGTTCCTTAAGCCCACGTGTGTCTGGACATAAGTTACCCAAACTGTGCTCGAGTATTTCCTTCTTATCCACACTTTCTGATCTACATTGAAGAGGCACCCCTGGCAGATGGCAACCAATCTGTCACACTCACATGGAACTTCAAAGGTGTAATTGTGGTATAGAAAGAGAACGATTATATTTTGAGACATTTTTGTCAATCCTTGCGATTCCAGACAGCAGATGGGATGTGTGATGGATTTTAGAGCTTGAGCACAAAATAATAGTTCTCTGCAACAGAGAATTTTGTTGCTTTTCTTCACAGAAACAGTGCCATAAAGTCATATTGTCTCAATACAGGCTTTTGCCTCTGTTTAAAACAAATTTCTGGAAAATGCAGGAAAATGGGCATTCACCATTCATTACCATTCTCTTCCAGTCGAGGACCATTTGAGATAAACTGCAAATTCATTAGGAAAAAATGTAGCAATTAGAGATGATAACATCACGGCCCGGACCGAGATTTTTATTGTTTTCATAACAATCAAGTGACTATCGTTACGTTGTCCGCGGCTCCGGTTTGTCCTGCTCTATTCCCTACTTTCCACCAGAGGGAGATGTTGGATCAGGCAGTTGCTGAAAAAACCCGCGCACTCCATCTCAAAGAGCAAATGGAGTGATGCTTAATTCAGTGGAAATCTGGGTGCCTGTCGGGCTCCCACATACCTACAAGGCTTGGGGGACTTGGGTGCTTCAACAGAGTTTTAAAAAAAGAACGTGGATCATTTATTTATGGAGAACACTTTAAAAAAGTACAATAAAATGTGAAGGTGGCAGTGTACCAGAAACTGTTGTTAACAAAAAGAGGATAATAATAATAATAATAATAATAATAATAATAATAATAATAATAATCTTAGACAAAGCTGCTGCTATAGCAGCGTGTCACAGAGCTTTTCCCTCACCAAAAGGCTGGAGAGGAAACCACTGTTTTGGGTAGCCAAGTGTCCTCAGTTCCTCGTGTTGTGGGTTCTTGGGGTCCCCCAGCCCCTCAAGCTATGCCTGGGCTGGACATCCTGTGGGGCAGTCCCTGTGGGGCTGCAGCCTGGCCCATGTGTCCACTGGCTCCTGGCCAGGCTCCTGGTGAGCCCAGACACCATTCTGGGTGCTGAGGTATTAGAAATTACTGCTGGTTCAAGATATGAAACGGACTGGTTTCTTTCTGGAAATTTTCCCCCCATGTCTGTTTATCTCAATGAAGAAGTAAAAATTACATATTTTGGAGAAGGAGAAGCAGACACGAGTCAAACCCCAGCCTTATTAAGAAAGGAAGGGATTGAGGAGAAAAGAAAGGGGGAAGAAACTTTTCTGAAAGTGAACAACTTCATAGAAACGGTACTTCCAAAAGTAAAAGCAGTTTCAAGGGAATATTTTTCCTGTGTTTGGCCTTCATCCCTTGAGGCTGTCTCACACCACTGACAGCAGCCAGCACTAAGGGAGCACTGCCCCACATCACTTTCCTCTGTTCCTGCTGATGTCCATTACCTACCACATATATATTTCTAACACAGTAAGAGGCATGTGCCATGTGCGTTACATGCTGTGCTCCCACCACTGTCACATCTCCTGTCTTTTGATTCAATTTCTCCAAAGGCCCAGTCAACCAGCTGATATCAAAGCCTTACATTAGCCTTTCCTTCAATTTGTGAGCCAAACAAAGGAGAGGAGGTTTGTTTATTTTCTGTGTCATCGGAGAATTAAGCAACTGAGCCAGCTGTCAGCGTTTCGGAAGCACCTGCATGTGAACCCTCAGTCAGCATTTTGGCTGAAACGAATTTCTGAAAAACAACCTTTCCCTCAGGGAACACACTTGAGCCATGGAGGGAGCTTCTCTGACACGCAAATGAACGTTTTAGGTTCCTTAAAGAATCACCATCAAATATATTAGTGAAAACAAACTTTAATACAAATTCGCAAAAGTGAGGCAAAGCTCGATGGCAAGGCTTACTCTACTGGTTACTGCATGGATAATACATATAAAGGAAAATCGAATTAGAATCAATGTAGAGGGATTTCCATGGAGGCCAGGGATGTAGAAAGGGGTAAGGAAGGAAAGGTTAAGGGAGACTCTCCGGGGGGTCTTGAGATTCAGAGTGGACTCCCTCGCTTTTCGGACTGCTTCTCAGAGAGGTTCCCACACATGGCTGGATCTGATCTTAGGCTCAGACGTGGTCAAATGTTTCTGTCTGAAGGATCTAGCAGCACTTTACTATTAGATTTTTAACCAAGAATCAACTCCAAAGAGTGATAACAGTTATGGATTCAAGACAATGACACGTACACTGTATTTGCTATTGGGTGTCCAAGTCAAGACACACACGCAGGTGTGTGTATGCAAATGTACAAAGGTAATACACAC
The DNA here is from genome assembly GCA_013398855.1 of Mohoua ochrocephala. Lineage (NCBI taxonomy): Eukaryota > Metazoa > Chordata > Aves > Passeriformes > Acanthizidae > Mohoua > Mohoua ochrocephala. The sequence goes on from VZTA01028968.1 coordinate 126,043, forward strand.
ACAGGCACGGATATGAAAAGTATAAGTGCAAAGGTACATGCATTAAACATCTCCCTTGAGAATCAGTGAAACACTCATGTCTAATGCCTTTTTGGCATTTCTTAATGGGGGTGGAGTGGGGTGTTGAGCCCCAAGTAGTGGGATATCGGCCCAGGTTTTATTGCCAGGTGACACTTCTCTGAATTTTGCAAACTTGTCAGTTTGGGCACTCTGAGAGGCGTCCCACACAGAGAGAAATACTGATGCAGCCCACTGCAGCCCAGAAGAGCTCACAGGGTCTGTCTTAGGACCACTGTTTCTAGGGTTATGAGATGGTCGGCTTAAGCCATTGATATATTTTCATCCTGGCTGCAATCTAGGTTAGTTATTACTGGAATTTTTGAAATTCCGGTGAGGATGGTACTGTTCCACTTGAGCTACATTTCAGATAAGGAACATTCCAAGGCTGTCATGGGATGACTGATTATTCCTGCTGTCATCTCCCACCTAGGTGAGGCAGCAGGAGCTCCTGGTACGGTCAGTACTGCCCCCCACCTTAGCTTTCCAAGAGTCCCCAGTATGATCAAGAGATGCGTCACCACCAAGCTCTTGTGGAAAGGCCTGAGCAGGCCAGAGGAGAGGGGGGAGGGATGAACCAACACTTGCTTTCCTCCTTGCCAAACAAGTGCATGGTTGGGCTTCAAGGAGATGAAGCCTCTCCTCTGCACAGGAGAATGCACCCAGGTGAGCCAAATAATTTCTTGGTCGGTGGGACAGCTGGTCCCCTTTGAGCATTCCAAGAACTGGATTTGGGCTTCTCACATCCCGTATTGCTGTGGCTACAAGAAGAGCAATCCCACTTTTAGGTCCTCTTCCTATGAAAAAGCTCAAAGGATATTTTTGAAATAAAGGAGCTGAGGCAGCTGAACTCCAGGGAAAGACTCCAAGAAACAACCCACATCTCTACAGAGGTAAAGACCCTGAGAAGCACTGGCTACCCTGCTTCTGAAAATCCCTCTGTAAGCCTGGGTGGGCACCCCTTTTTTCTCTGTGGTGAGTGTATCTGCACAGTGTCAGCACTCCAGGAATAATCACAGGATGAATTGACACAGAGATTTTCAGCAGGATAATTGCCTCAAACAGAAGGATAAATAGCTTTTTCTGGCATTTAATGGGCCTCTTAAGTGAACGGCAATAAACTCTATGCGAACAGATGTTTTCCCTCTTTTTCGTCCTTTTGCATCTCATCCATAATTATGCACTAAAATGTTCTTGTCTGGGTTGCTGAGAGCAATCTTGTTGCTGTTTGTCTTTGTAGTGTAAGACTGAGCACTTCAGCACAAAGATTGAGTAAAAAGCCCTGGATTCCTAAAGGCTCCCGTCACTCTACATCAGTGATCATCTTCTTTCCTTCACGTTAAGCCTGAGGGAGGAGTGAGAAGTTAAAGGGAAAATTTGCCTCTTTTAGCTGCTGCTCTGCATGTCCCAGTGTTGGGGTGTCCTCCTGCAGGTGTTGGTGCCCTGGGCTCCAGCTACAAGGTTCCTTTGTTTGCCTGGCTTCTGGCATTGACCCAGCTACAGTTCGGGAGAAGCCACAGCTTCACCTTTGCCTTGCAGGGGAGGCAAGTGTCCTCTGAGACACTCCTCCCCACTCTGTGCTGACTGGACCATGGGGAGATGGCAGAGCAGGCTTTCCTCTGTAGCTGCTGGCTCTGCCTCCAGCCTTGCCGACAGGAGAGTAGCAGGCACAAAGCAAGCCCTGCAAAAAAGCCCTTATGGTTTCAGAAACACGTACTTTATCTCCTGACAGAGTACAGAGAAACGACCTTGTTCCCGAGGAAATTCAATACACTCTGGCAAAGGGCTCTCCTCCTGACAAGGAGCCCGTGAGCAAGCCAGGAGCTGGGGCACAGCCACAAGCAGGAGCCCGGCTGAGCGTTCCTCGCCGGAAGCGATGCCGGTAGAGGCGCCTCCATTGTCACAAACCCACTCTGTCCTTCCCAGCGCATCTTCGGAACATCCGACTGGCCTTTGCTTCCCACATCCGTGGCTGAGGATGGAGGCAGACATGCTGCAGGGAGGCACGTGCCAAAAGGATGAGCCCTGTGGTAGCACCTAACCTACATACAAACTCTTGGCTAAGGAGGTTATTCCACTTCGGATCAATACCGGTGTCTCTGCATCATTGATGCTGCTCCACATGACATTGAGGGCAAACTGCTTGGAAAAGAGCCTGCGGGAAGAACACTGAGTTTTATCCTCACCGTCTGCTCCTAGACAGGCTGCTCAGCTGCAGGGGAGCTGTGGTATCTTTTCAGCTAAAGGCAGACCATTTCTCTCTTCCTTGTTAGGATTGTATCTCAGACTTTAAAATGCAACCAGATGGAGGAGAGGATTGGCTGACCACATGGTAATAGTTCAAAAAACCAACCTTTTTGTTACAGATAAAGACTGAATTTAGTGTCCTGAAAAAATGAGATGCTTTTCAGAAACGTGGATGAGACCTTTATTAAAGGTGGATACATATTTTAAATTGGCCTGCATACTCCAGAACATTTTGGAAAGCCTCCTGTCCTAGGAAAGCTGTTTTTCACCCATCAGGTCCCAAGGATGCTGCCACCCACTCCCAGCTTTTATTGTTTCCTATCGCCTTTAATGATGCATAAATTGTACAGACACAGGCCAGTATATCAAACAACATTGAAAGACAGACCATAGAAAAAGTGCATAGTATATTAATTATGGGTCTTAATTAGCTCGTGAATCTTCTACCTGAAACACTTTGCTACTGTTCTTCTCCCTGTCGGCCCCAGTGCTTTGGCTGGCACCTCATCCCCCCTTGGAGACCCCTTTTCCCTGAGTGCTTGCAGATGAAGGAAGGTGTCTCTCAGTGACATCTGCTCGATTGTTCCAGTGCCGCTGCCATCCCCTATATAAATACTTTGGCATTTGTACTGTTCTATGTAAGCCCATTAAAAACATGTAATAAAAAGGCTTATATAATTTCTTAAAGCCGTCATTACTACTCCAGCTGCGGTGTTTTGTCAAATTCTGACAATTATAGATTAATCCCTATGCCAAATTACATTTTTTAATGAAAGATATTCATCCTTGGGTTTAGAAGTGTAAAAATGTAAGTAAAATTTATTGCATCCAGAAAAAGGCAGAGAGCTGAAGCCAGAATAACACTAAGGTAATCTTTAAAACCTACAGAAAATAGGATTTTTAATAGAAACCCAGGGTAATTTTTAAGCAAAGCTGGACATCTGCCTGGGGATTACAGTATAGATACAGGGGAAATACAGATGAGGAACTGATATCACCAATATCTTTGAGCAACAGTATGTGAACTGCATGTGAGCCATCGCTACTTAATTCCTGTAAACTGGAATGTCTCTTTTTTACAATGGCAATACATTTTTATACTAATATATCTTCAATAAAATTTCCAGCCTTTATTTTAAAAAGCAGGCAGAATTTTTCTTGTTCAGAATGATTGGACAATTTAGTAAAAGGCAGGCTGTAAAAGCACTGTTATTCCACTCCAGGAGTGAAACACAGCTTCTGGAGGCAATAGTTGTATTTGTAGATACTACAAGGATTAGGGTTAAATAAATAAAGTTAAGGCCCAGGGGTGGCAGAGAGCTGCAGAGCATCTTCTCCTGGAGGGCCGTCTCATTCTTCTTCTCCTTCCTGCAGCGAATGTGTGTGCACAGGTACAGGTATGTGTGAGTGCAAACGTACAGGAGTGTGACTCAGAGGTAAACCTTGAGCTATAATCCCCTCTCCAGGCCAATAATTGTCAACTGTCTCTTTCATCAAATTTGGAGCATTGCAGCCAGGCTGTGGTGTTCAATTCCCTCTGTAGCTGGAGGGAAAAGACAGCTTCTGCCCATGCCTCGTGCTGTGCTGCTGAACAGCAAGATCAATCTTGTGTTAAGCTGCCTAAATGGCCCACGAGCTTGAGGAGAGCTAATGGATGATTGCATGAACATATATTTTTTAGTTGTTATCTTCAAACTTACCAGTGGTGAGCTGAGAAGCAGTTTTAATGATTCACACAGCTGAGCTTCTGCCTTGACAGCTGTTCAGACACGTACTTCTCAGCAGCGGTAAGTGGGTAATAGACCAATACAGCCAATTTACTTCTCTGTTGCTAACATTTAAAAGATAACACAAAGAGATTCTTTCATAGTTTCCAGTGAGATTTAAGACATGGGAAGGAGTAAGGGCTGTGCCTACCTGGCAGAGCTGTGTGCAGGCTCCATGGAGGTCTGTCACTTGGGTGCATAAAGAAATATTTCCAGGATTTCGAGCTGCAATTTTAAGAAACAGAACTGAATCCAGGCTTGCACAAAAGCCATCACTGAGAAGTCACCCAGGGAGCTACAAACTTTAAATTCCATGTTCCTCAGGGCTATGGCAGAGCTTTTGCACATAAATGTGCAAAGCAATAAACCGGGCCTGGACAAATCTCTGACTGCCACAGACTCGGGATCTGAGGCACACGCATCTTCTGTGGGAAGGACACACCATGCTTCTCTTCTGCAGCCACTTTTAAAATGACCTTGTGAAAGTTTCTACACAAAACATCTCTGTTTTCAAGTGCACAGAACAACGTCACTCCGATTTTCGAAGCATTAGTTAGGAGTGTAGGAGGAAAGAGAGGGGAAAAAACTCTTCCTTTGCTCCATCCTGTAGATTTTGGCAAGTGGCTCATACCAAGTCCAGAGCAGAGAGTCAAAAAGAGCATTTTTATTCATTTACTCATTTTATAGGAGGAATGTCTGACTTGTATTAACTGCCCTTGGAGAACCTTAGGGAATCCTAGTGGCGTTTTTCCTGCCTGGGGTTTAATTTTGCACAGGGATTGGGGCAGACATTTTAACTAACCAGAAGATAAACAGAAGCCCTGACAGTGGGTGGAGGCAGAAGATGAATGGGGTCGGCAAGGTGTTTGAACTGAAAATGGCCATAAGAGAGAGAAACATTAAATAACTGCTGCAAAGGAGAGATTTCACTACCAGCAACATCCCAGGCAAGAGGTAATTTGTAAGCAGCAAAGATAGCACTGAAGCAATGAAATTTCATTGGTGTTGAACTTTTTCGTTCTAGAGGTTTAGCACTGTGCTCTTACCACAGACAAATTTGTAAATGAGAGAGGAATTTTAACAGTTTATAGACTTTTCCTGGAGAAACTAAGGGAGCTGTAGCTCTGTGGCACCGACATAAAAAGTAGATACCATAGGACTGAGGTCTGATTCTGGTTATCAGGGCACAGAGCTCACTGTTCTCAGTAGAAATCGCATGCTCACATTCAGAGCCGCTGTTCCAGTTACTCCTTGCATTTCACGGCGGCACTTTGTGCTGAGCTGGATCCAGCTTGATGGATGTTCCTGTAAAACCATCCATCTTGCTTTAGGAGAGCAAGGAGGGGAGGTTATTTGCTGCCTGACTCAAAGAAGGAGCATGTTTTGCGAAAGATGTGAAACTTTGCAGAAGCTGTATTTCCCAGCAATCGCCTCAAAAAGGCCCATCCTCCAGCTGCACTGGAGTTTCATGCACTACGCTACAATTTCAATTTGCTCTTCTTCTCAACAGGCTTTGCTCACACACATATCTTTGCAGCCAATCCCTGGGGGAGGAATTGATTTATAATACACTTGTTAAAATGGAGAAGTGAGACTGTTTAAGGGACTATCTTAATTCTCACTGATTCTCATGCTAATCCTGGTAAGATTTCTCATTGTCCCTGAGATTTCCTGAGACCATTCTATATCATTGTTCTCCTATTCTCCATCCTTAGAAACCCTCTGCTGTGTTTTTAACAGGCAGACTTACATTCATAAGAAATTGCAGGGCAGGGGGTTGGGAAGGAAGCACGAGAAATTCAGTTGTTAAAACACAAAAGGAAAACACTGAGTTAAATTAGTGAACTGTTCTTTATCAGGACCACTCCTAGCATGCCCAAAAAATGGGGCTTATCAGCTTTCTAAGAAAGGGAATATTTTGCACAAGGTCAGCACTTACAGTTACAGCTCAGTGATGACAAGAAGAGTGGCTGGATTCAAGTATTTGAGCTTTTTGCTGGAACTACACAATGAGAGAAGAACAACAAATGAACCTCTGATGCTGAAACCAAGAAAGACCTTGGGGTTTCTATTCTGCTCAGGTAGACCTCTTTTATCTGAGTATGCATTGTTCACGCTTTCAGGAAAACTTTGATTTCTCAAGGATTAAACTTCAAGAGAGAGTTTTAGAATGTATATCTGCCCTTTATACTTTTGGACTCAACCTGCCTTCAAGATTTTCTCCAAAACCATACACACACAAACTTATATTTCAATAGGACCTTCACATACCATTATTTATTGACTAGCTGCTGAGAGCTTAAAACAACATTTGTGCTAAGAATTTTGTGGAATAATACCCCTGAGTTTAATGTTTTTGATGTATGTCTGAAACCTCTCTTCCCCGAGCAGCAGCATTACTTCTGTCCTCCCTCTGAATGTTGCCATTTCACACGGAGGAGCAAAGTGATGCACAGGCAGCCCCGTGACAGCCCAAGTGACCTTCTGCTGATGAACTCCAGGTGATGCTCACGGATGGAGCCAGGTACCAGTCTCTTAAGTGGATGTCAGTCGCGATTGGTGCAGTTACACTCTCCCTTTGCCCTCATAAATGTGTTCCTTCCTTACACGAGCACCGAGGCTTGTCTGATCCATTCGTGAGCCACTGAAGTGGGGTGGAAGCAGGAAAAGTGTGTGGTTGTCAGAAAGATCCACTTCCAGAGCCAACTCGCTTCCCTGTGGCAAACACCTGAGGCTGTCCCATGCTGGCTGTAAGCTGATCAAAAAATAGAATGGTACCAACAAAGGTGTCCAGGTCTACTAGGAAACTGCTCCAGATAGTGGGGTTTTGAGTTAGTTTTCACCTCTGTCAGGCCCTGGTTTGACTTAGTTTGTGACAAAGGAGCCACCCTGCTGCTACAGGAATGGCAGGTGGGACTGACACACTCTTCTGAGAGGAGTCTACATTTAGGGTGTTTTAAAACAACCATGGAATTGCATTAATCTAATTCAGAAGGACAGTTTACCTAAAAAAAAAGAGAACAGCGATGTTTAAGTGGCAGGAATCATGCACCTCACCTGCCAGTGCATCTATGCTTGGAGCCACACTGAAATCCCACTTCTCCAGACAGATCATTGCTCCTTCCCTTATCTTCCTACATGCGGCTCTTCCATCCTGCTGCCAGCAGGTCTGGTTGCTTGAGTGCTGGCACACCCTACTTCTGCCAGTGCTCCTCTCTGACCTGCTCCCCCAGCAGCAGCCAGCTCTGGCTCTCCTCCAGGCTGTGAAGAGACAGGAGAGGTCAGAGCAGAGCAGTGCAGCCTGCTGCCGAGGAGAGGACCCCAGAAGGAGCTTGGTGCAGCAAGTCTCTCCCTTGCCAGCAGACAAGGCAGGGACACTGGAAGCACAGTACTGCTCACAGGAGATAAGGGTCACAGCCCCTCTTCCCTACTTGGCATGCATCCATGTCCTGCATATCCCATCTGGGAACATATTTATTACTCACTGAGCTGCAAATTGGTTGCCATCACCCCCGTCCCCGTTCCCACAGAGCTTGCCTCCTGTCACTGATCCCGCTCCCCACCTGTGCTCCTGCTTCAGACAATCCCACCAACCACCACTCCCTGCTCACGCCTCAGCCATGGGTTAGCGTTGTGGCTCAGGACCAAAGCCCGGCTGGGCACTTTGTAGCTCTTCATCGTGTGTCCCCACTGCAAAACAAGTGCAGGGCCTCGTGTGCTCCCTGAGGATGAGCAGGACACCTGTCCCCTGCACTGCCTCTCAGCTCATGCAGATCTATTCCTTCACCCAGGAAACCAAGGATGTGTCATGAAAATCAGCAGGATTGTGTGACTACCCAGGAAAGAGGTTAGGAGGCAAAGTATAGACTGAAAACAGTTACTCATAAGCACGAGGTGTTGCAGCCAAATTAGGGCACCACAACTGATCTTTCTCACAGGCTTCTCACACCCTTCAAACGTTCAGGCCCAGCATGATTGAACTGGTCACTAACAGCCACACCACTGGTTATTATTCATAGTAAAACTTTACAAAGCAGGTCTATTTTTGCAGCATTCTTGCTCCTTGTCTGCTGATCCAGATGTCTCTGGAGTCAACCTTGCTAGAGTTACTTATCTGTACTGCCAGACGATACTTGGGAGGGTTTTCAAAGGCGTGTCAGAGGAGCTAGGATGCTGGTGTTATCTTGGCTGTCCAAAATACTTTGTCCTCCACGGGCAGCTCTAACCTTACAAGAAGCAAAGTCCTTACTTCCAGGGCCGGGCTGTCCTTTTGTTTGACTTCCACATGAACAATCCCCAAGTCTCCAGTAAAATCTCACTACCTCGTGACATCACAGTGTATAATGTGAACTAATGCGTACATTAACAAGTTAGCACACTTCCATGCTATAGAGACGGGCTGATACAATACTTTGGACGGGGGGTTGTGTCCTCTCCGGCCCGCCGACACGCACCTGTGGCTACACAGCAGCCCCACGTTCGTACCGGGCACTGCCCCC
>VZTA01028968.1:135069-161965 GCA_013398855.1 Mohoua ochrocephala
GCCCGCCTGCTGCGCCCCGCAGCCCCCGGGCGGCCGCCGCAGGAAGGTAGGGCAGGCTCGGGGGGAGCGGCCGCCGTGTCGCGACAGGCGACCCCGGCTCCCTGCGAGGGGCTGAGGGTGAGCGGGCGCTCGGGGCGGAGATGGGGCTGGTACCTGAGAAGAGGCGGCCGGGAGGGCGGTGGTGAAGCGAGGTGGTGTGGTGCGATTACGACTTCTCGGGAAGTGGTCAAGCGACTTTTTGAGCAGTGCTGCTCAGCTGCGGGGAAGGGGAAGTGTGCTGGAGCAGAGCTGGACAAGGTGAGAGCTCGGTCTGAGAAGGTGACAGTGACCCCGAGTCACCAGGTGGGCTGACGCATCCCCAGCAGGATCGAACCTGGGCAAAGACCATGGCCCTGGGCGTTCTTGGCATCCGAGTGCCATTGCATTCGCAGAAGGCCACCAAGAAATGGTTCTAAGACCGGTCTGTGTGAGAATTAGTGAGTTAGCGAATGAGCTGGTAAATGAACCTGTAACTAGGTTCCTCTGTGGCAATGACTGTGAAGCCTTTTGGGGAAGTGAGGACCCTCACTAGCGTCTGGAGTTCAGCAAGAGTGAGGAGTGCAGGTGCTGCCTGCACCCCCCAGTCAGCTGTGTGTGTGGCCAGTAGCGGGATGCTGCCTTCTTCAGTGATCTCCGTGTCGTCCTTGGTTTTGGCAGATGCCACGCACGCTCTCAGGAACTGCTTAGGGATCCAAATATTTATTTTGTGGAGTTGTCTTTGCAGTCTTTCAGGGAGAGAAGAGCCACCTTTGAGGGCGGTGAAGGAGTAGTTTGTCATGTACTTTGGGGCCCTGCTGTCAGGGTGCAGTAGTGACGGCCCGTGCAGAGATGTGCAAGGTCGTAAAGAAGCTGGAATGATCATAAGGAGGAGCACGTGGGATTTTGCTAGAGATGAGACCACCTTCCTGGTCAAAGTACATAACTGTTTCTGATCTTTGCCTCAACAAGAATAAAACCCGTTTTCTGCAGAATGGCTAAAGCTTGTCCTTACTCCCTTGATGAAAAGACTACTCGCTAACATCCAAACCACCGTCTAACTGAGATGTCCTGTGATCGTGGGGTCTCAACTGCAAATCTGCTTTCTTTTCTTTCCCTGTGCTGCCCCAGTAATTAATTTTTTATTTCACAAGGAGATAGACAATGTACTCGTGTATAGATTGACTTCTAGGTTCGGCTCATCTTCTGTGGAAAACTGTGATGGCAAAAATAAACTGCTACTTTCTGCCTCTGGTTTCCTGAGAAGTTTAGAAGAAATGAGATAATCCCTTGTTTCCTTCACCACTGCGGCAGTGATGAGGAACAACACTGCCACATATTTATTCAGAATAATGACTATGTGGTGTTCTGATGTGCTGTGGTATTGATACCACATTGAGGTACCTAGGTCTTGCAGTGTCAGTTTTTGTGACTTTTATTGTTGATGCTCTGTTATTTGGCATTATCCTTAACCCCAGCTTTTAAATGATTCTAATGATGGAAGAATTTCAGCATTAATGGGGAAAAAATCCTGTAATCCTGTGGATTCAGAGAGTTTCTTGAAAATATGCTAAAAAACAAGAGGCATAAAGTAAAGCACATCCTAATTTAGTTAATGACTTTTGAGGAAATCCTAGTGGGGAAGTAGAGGAGAGGCTGCTCATTTAACTTGAGAATTGGCAGCACCCCTAAGTGTTGGAGAGCTGGAGGCTCTGGAAAGCCCAAGTGTGTTTTGGTGCATCTCCAGGTGAAGTGTGTGAAAGAAACATCACTGCTGTGGTTTGTGGTGTTGGCCACGTTGCTGCTGAGGTCTCATTTGAATCCCTCAGTTAAGTCAAGGGAAAAATATTAGTATATATAATAGAGGGTGGAGTTGTTGCCAGGTTAGGTTATAGACCATCAAGTGCCTTCTGTGTTCAGCTGTTTGACTTGAACATGTTGCTTCAGGCTAAGAAAAATCTGCTTAAAGATAGGGTTTTGGAGATAGCAGGGCTGAACTTCCAGGGATTTCTAGTTTTGAAATAGAGTTGTTAAATAAAAATATAGGGGGAAAAGTAATGGTAGAATAAAGTGAAAGTGCTCTGAGGTCTGCCATTTTTTCATGAGAAGAATCACAATAGCTAAAATAATATTTAATGGGTGATTTTTAATTATTTTTTTTTTCAAATCAGGAAACATCAGGCTGTTGTAAGACAAGAAGGGGGCGTTTACTAAAAAGGGCTGCTGCTTAAATTGGTAGCCTTCTACCAGCATCTCTGGAGAAAGGCATCAGGGTGCAACTGCTGCCAGTTCAGGTGCTGTACTGCTGCGTGTAAATGCTGCCTGGAGGAGAGGGACAGGCTCCTTGCACAGATCTGTGCTCTATAGGGTTGGGATTGCTTTTTGCTGTGGCTTTTATTTGTTTTCAGTGTCTTCTGTCTGCCCATAAACTATTGCCAGTCCATTTCTAAAACCTGCAGAGGCTTTCAGGTATGGGAGTTTTTTCTCTCCTGCTGTTCATAGGGATGGTGTTGGACTGTGTTGAGATGCGGGAGCCAGCAGGATGGCAGCAAGGAAAAATCAACGAGGCCAGACTTTGCTCTGTTTGCCTAGTGCATCTAGGTTATAACTCTGCTCACGCTTACATCATTGAATTAGTGCAGAAGACTGACGAACAGAGTGTTTCCATAGATGAGGTTGAATATCCTACTTTGTGGCTGTATAAAAAAATAAATTGCAAAAGCACACAAGGAAATTATTTGGTGCCCACTTGGAATCACTTCAGAGTTTCCTGAAGCAGGGTTGTGTTGTTTATTTCCCAAGCACGACTGCAGTCAAGCAACCAACACCACCAGAAGGGGAAAAAAAAAAGACACAGACAGGATGGGAAAGATGGAGACTTGTCCATAAATGGCCCCTAAGTCTGCAGGAAACTGCCTGTGCTTTTCCTGACCACTGGTGAGGCTCCATCAGCGGAGCCCATGACTGTGCAGCCGATGGGAGGGCTTGACCACCAAGATTCCAAGCTGTTCGTGCCTAAAGATGCATACATAAAAAACGTTAACTGAAAGCAGCAGGGAATGAAGTAATTTAGCTATGTGACATCTCTGGGAGCTGCTGGAGCTGCCTGTTCTGGTGCTTTAGGGAACTGTGCTGCTCCCAACTGTTTTGCTCCTGGTTGAGCCAGATGCTGCTGCTCTTGCTGACAAATAACAAGCGAGATTTGGCACTGACAGCACATGATGGTCATTTGAAGAATGGGAAGAGTTTTGTTGTTCTTCAAGTGTAAAGCAAAAGGAAGTTCATAATCCCGCTTATATTTGGTGGAGCACTTAAAGCTGCATTGTTGCTAATAAAATTATGTTTATAAACTGTGATTCCAAGCTCTGGCTGTGTTAAGCACTGACCTGGTAACACATGAAACAGATAAAAACTCCAGCTACATGGAAACACAGATTCTGCCAGGTATACCTGCTCCTGCAATAGGTATTAGCAGGGTGTGCACCCCACAGAGCGCTGTGGATACGTGAGGTGTGTTTTTAAAGGTTATTCCAGGGTGCCATGGGAAAAGAAAAAAAATATTGCATTTGGAATTTGAAGTAACAGCAAATTCTTGTCACAATAATTGCAATAACAAGGTTATGTTGGCTCTTGTGCACTGAATTTGGGAGGAGCCCTCTTCAAGAGTCTGGTTGAGAAAAGCTGGAATTCCTTGCCTTCTGGGCAGATTTATTTCCATGGAGGTGGAGAGCGTAGTATGATGCCAGAGTTAACCTGATGTTATTTTGGGTGCTCTTTCATGTCATACCTAGGAATATAAAAGTATTTACCTTCAGTGATTAAAAGCAAAGAATAAGATCTTGCTGCTGGGCCCATTTGTACTTTGCCTAGGATTATAACATATTTTGAAACATGATGTATTATTGCCTAAAACCAAAAACTCTTTTGAGATTGTATGTTTTTAGGTGTTACTTACACTTGTATACGTTTGTCTTTTGGTTCATTATAAATGCAGACTAATTGTCTTTTGCTGTTTCTTGTTGGACTGAAGGTTTTGATTTTCTTTAAATAGGAACTATTTCCAAGAGGTTACTGCTTCTCTGCAGTGATGACTGATAACAGTCTCATCTTTAATTGTCTGCAAATTATTTTGGAGTGATGTCTATGAAATTATGTGGAATAACTGTTTGGAACTTAGTAATACAGCAGGCTCATAATAACCTCATTTGATTTAGCATTACACTATTGCTAAGATGTTACTTAAATTTACATTTGGGTTTTAACTTTAGAATGGCAACGCCATTTATATTTGTCAGTGATATGTAGGGCTTATGCCAAGAGTCCTTTTTAATTCTTCTAGAAATCTGGTTTAAAAAATGTATCAGATGTTTTCATTGCCTAATTGCATGCATAGTGTTTTCAAGCTGGCTTCACATCTTTAAAAGTATGGCGAGTTTTGAGTACTGCTTTTATAGGAAGTTACTTTCCCTCTTCATGAGGAAGAGCCAAAATTCTTGCAGAAAACTTGGTTATTCTGAAGCTAAATTGATCCGTCTGTCTTTCCACATCCCGTGGTGTAATAGCTTGTCTGTTTTGGATCGGGACTTTGCTTGTATAAGTTTATTCATTCTGTGTGCCTGGAGCAATGATTTAACATTACACCAGAGTTTGACATGACAGGGCTTTGGGAGCTGTGCAGGGACTCACATCAGGCTGTGCTTGCAGGAGCGGATTTGCCCTGGCTGAGCCAAACCAAAGGAGCTGCGTGGGTTAAAGCGGCCTCTCGGATCTCCAAAGGTGATTCCGGTCTCTCCACCCATGTCCCAGGCGTGATGAGCTTTACAGCCCCCAGTGCTGGTCCCGAAGTGCTTTGTTGGGGAGTCCATAACAGCCTGGCTTTGAGGGATGTGAGTGGCACATGGATGCTGCTGCAGAGGAGTGCAGAGCTGATGAGCTGGATATTGGTTATTCCTTGGGGTGTGTTACCTCTGGGCGCCTCCGTTAATAGCAGGTAGACAGACTGGAGAGAGTCTCATTCAGAGGAGAAAGGTGTTAAGAGATGCAGGAAGGCAGCCTGCAGGGAAAGCCTGGAATGCTGGTACTTGTTTTGAATGGGGAAAAGTAGGTTTTGAGGGAATGTGCCAAGACTCTTCAAACTAAAAAAAATAAGTTTTTTTGAAGGACGCAATGACCGATTGTTGCTTAGGTCCTCTGGAAGTAGGACAAGAAGTAACTGGCTTCATTTTCAGGCAAGATATTAGGAAAATCTTTTAGCTCCGCAGTTGGTAAGGAATGGAAAGACTCCTTAGAAAGATGTGAACTGTGGGTATTCACACAGGGAAGGTCTAAGTGTGTTTTTCCTTGTGCTTCAGGGCAACCTCCTCGGGTCCCTCTGGCTACATTTACCTGCTCTGCAATTAGAGAAGCAGTCTGGCAGATACAATGTAATTAGCCAAACTGGAATTTAGCCTGAACAATGATCTAACATCAATGGAATAAAGAGAGGTAAGGGGGTCTTTTAAGACTATAATAAGCAGTATTTGCCCTGGCTTAATACCTCACTAAAGAGACCAGACCCCACCATAATTGTTCTGTGTGATGACTTAGTGGACTCCAGAGGAAGGGACACCAGTTGACAACTTTTTTCCCTCCAACACTTGGAGGTCTCTTAGCAAATATAAACTGACCCAAAGTTGCTTATCTGGTAAGATTAGCACAAGATGGGAGTTTATGGCTTCAATCTGTTAGTACCTGGGGAACGGCCTTGGTTTGTTTTTGCTCAAGTATTCAGGCTAATAGCACAGACTGAGAGAGGTTGTTGTCCTTGGAAGAAAAGAATAAACTTTTATTGAAAGCAGTTTTCATCAGCTGATAACCAAATCTGGGGAGTGTCAGCCAGCTCTGCCTGTAAACAGCGGCAGCGGAGGTATCAGAAAGTACCCAGACACAGGAATCCTTCTCCAAGTAGTCAAGCAATGGCAATATTGGGCTTTCATTGTATTTTAACTGCAGATGAAATGTGTTTATAGTATACCATAAAGAGGAGATGGTAAATGTTTTTTCTTGCAGTGATGTCACTTGCAAGCTTGTGAGGTAAATGATCACTAAGAATAACCTTGATTCTTACACACTTTTTATTACCTGAAATAGTTCTTCCTTCATGAATTTTTGAGAAGCAGATGGGGAGTATTATTCTTCAGAAAGTCATTACAGCGTTATGAGACTTTATATCCAATACTATAGATTTCTTTCAAAATCTTTCAAATACTCAAGGCTTTCTTTTGGCATATAAAGACAAGAGGAGTTTTTCTAGGTAGCTGTGGCACAGAAAAAAATAAATCTGGGTGTTTAAGCCTTCTCTTCTAAGGGACCCAAGGACTGAGGTGATAATTTATTCTGCAGATGCCTTGCTCTGTGGTGGCCATTCCAGTTGTGCCATCGTTTCCTTGAACCCAGAGAGTCAGTTCACAGGCCTTGTACAGAATGTGAATCCTTTATGACTGCAGTAGCTGGTCGGAAAAAAACCATTCCTGTTTTCTGTCTTCAGCTCAAACTGTTTCATGGGACTGCTCTGGGGGCCAAGTGACCTGAACTGCCCAGTAGCAGTGGCACAGCTAGTGCCAAAAACGATCTTTCGTCACATTTCATGTTTTGAAATAAGAAGTGAGGACAGTTTTGAGGACACACAGCTTTCCTTGCTCAAGCAGCTCTCAAGGTGGCCAATCTTTCTATATTCTTTTCTAAAATTTCCTTCTGTGGAGAGAGAAGCGTCCAGAAAGAGAGATTTGGACAGGTAAAAATTCTTCTGGATAGCCCTGGGGTTTTGACTCTACATCTCCAACCTTTATCTGCCTTCTTATGAGGCAAGTGTTTAACTTCATTGCTGGTAAGGTTTTCATCCCAGTTGGTTCAGTCAGTTCACATCAGCATTTACTCAGCCAGCCCGGCAGTTAACAGAGACGTGTCTGCTTGGGGGCTGCACGGGAGGTGCCAGCGTGCCAGAGATCTCTCCCATGCCCCTTTCACTGAGCTGTGGCCACGGTTCAGGCTGAGGTGCAGCTGAGGGGTCTTTGGTGTGAGCCTAGAGCAGAACTCCAGCGGCCCTTGACAAGGGGTGCAGCACTGAAATCCTGCGGTGAGGAACAAAACCCTCTCACAGCTGCCTTGCAGACTCGTGCAGACAGCTTGACGAGTGCATCATCACTCCTTACAAAACGGATGTAGAATTTGGAGATTTGTGTAGCCTTGGGGAGGGACCTCCAGCCTTTTCTCAAGCAGTTTGGTTTGGTTTGGTTTGGTTGTGGTAGATCAGGCTGTCCTGCAGCCTGGCAGTGATGGGTGCCACTCGTGGCACAGATTAGATAAAAGATTTGACATGTAAGTGAGAAAGTCTGTGTGAACCACCACTAATCTTCCATGGCATCTGCAGCACAGCCCACTCCTATCACTTGTTCTAATATTAACCTTGAGCCGAGTTTGTCTTGGACGGCTGTTCAGTGCTCCAGAACTGTGTCCAGTGGATGTGAGTCATTTAATCAACTTGAGTGTTTTCGTAGCTAGAAGATATGCACCAAGATACTTTTGTGCGTGATGAAATGTTGTCCAGAGCCCTTCCGTGTTTGTAAGTCTAGATCAAATGACCTGCAGTTCAGTGGAACAGCTAAAAGAGGGGAAAAAGGTGTGATTCAGTTTTTCTGTCAGTTGTGGTATAGAACACATGCATCATGCAATCTGTATGCGTACACTCACCCTAATGCTGTTTATTTTGGTGTTTTTGCCTACAAAAGTCGCAGGGTGACGTGCTGCCCTATTTTGAGTTAGCCAGTCTCTCGGGGTAATAGAAACCATGTGCACACATGGACTGACGCCTAGGGCAACAGAGAGATGAAAGCCATGATTTTGAACTCGCTCTGGTGGCAGGAACTGGGTCAATTTCAGCAGGAGATGGCAGGAATGTTCCCAGCTGTTTATGCAGTGCTAAGTGGAAGGGCTTGAATTTTCAGTGACGTGTTGTTTCCCCATCTGATCTTCTCTTCCATCTTCAGTGGCCTTGCTTTTGAATGTGCCATCAAGCTCAGGTGCCACCAGGATTTCTGTCTGGAAATGCTCATGATCTGCCCTGTCAGAGAGTGGGTGGATGTGGTATCCTGCGGTCACTGCTGACCCCTTGAAAAGCACAAGTACTGGGTGTGGTTCTGGGGGAACCCCTGGGTGATTATTTGGCTCTCTTATTAATTTTTTGCAGCATTTAAAAACCAGTGCTGTAATTTATGTCCACCCTGTCACATGTATAAATAAAATAAAGAAACCTTTCCTTGTGTCTTTGTGCAATGGAAAAGACAGTGGTTCCAGCAGCTGTTAGAAGACAGAAATCTTACTTCTCACCAAAGTCTTCTCAGTTTGCTTTGCAGACTGGAACAAAATGGCGTTGCAGAGTTCTTCAAAAGTCAGAACAGAATTGTTCTGGCATTGCAAATCCCACATCTGGGGTACTTGTGAGAAACACCATTCCTGATGCTGCCTCTCCCTGTCATGCAATGGGAGCTTCTCTTGTCTCTGGCAATGTAGGACCAGGAGGACTTTGCAGTGGGTCCATTGGCTTTTGGAGTCTCTTGGGACTGTCAGGTCAAGCCAACCACTTCAGATTTCATATGGAGAACCTCTGGGTTTACATGCTTGTGGAAGGAAGAGCTAAGCAACAGCTCACTTAACAAGTGACCCACTGAAGTTTATTTTGGGTTCCACTTTCTGATAGATTTCAGATGCAGCTTCAGGTGCAGTGCTGTGAGTTCTTCTGGAAGAGACAAAATTCAGTGTTCTTTCCAGGACTGACCTTGTGGCTTCTGCGAACTGAAGGAATTGAAACCTCTGCCCTTCTTGGTGTGTGGAAGACAAATTTGTGGGCCTTGAGAACTTAGCGAGGAAATGCCTACAAGACCCTGATAGGCAACTTGTCTGTCTTAGGGATATTGCTAAAATACATTCTTGCTATTAGTTTTGATGAGGTGGGGTCACTTTTGTGTGTGTGTGTGTGTGTGTATGACATGGTCTGCTGGGGAAAATTAGCCAAGACAAAATTATGGCAGAGAAGCAAATATGAGTGATGTGCCAGGGGCTGGACCTGGCTGGGAAATGTGAGCGTTTGAAAATGATGTTAGAACCAGCAAACATTAACATCACAGAGCTGCTGTCGCTGCTTTGTCCTCCCCCTTTTTGCCTCATCCATCCCCAGCCCTCTTCCTCATTCCTCTCCTAGCGGCTAGCTAAGTCAAATAATCCACTGGGAGCTTCAAAGTCAGTGCCCTTTATTTAGCATCTTCTTTCATATTTTACAAAGAGACACTGTTTGAAATGCTAGGGGGAAGAGATGGTAATGTCTGTTGATATGGCATGTAATGTTAGAAAATATCTGCCACTTAGAAGCCTAAAAATGATAGGAATCAGTTCCAAGTCTTTCTTGCTCCCTGCAGAGTGGATGGCAGTAGCGGAGGAGTGAGATTTATCCCATAGATAAACACCACGGGGTAGGAGCTGTCTGAAAAAAACCCAAAATTTTTAGTCCTGGGGCCGTGTCTCTTTTGGGGTTTTCCTAATGGTTGTTCTGCAGCACTGAAACTTTCAAAGAAGTGAACTTTGTTTCGTCCTGAATAGAGTGAAGCAATAACATCGTGTTCCTTTTCCCTCCCTCTTTTGAGAAAATTAAACAAGAAGCAATTATGTGTCAATTGGTTGCTGCTGAGCTGATGTGTTTCTTCTTCGTTAGATGTCTTGATTAATGGTTTGATCTTGCAATTATTATTCATTATGAAATCCATGGGAATTCTGGGTGCATCATGAGTTCAGGGTCAAACCATGTAGTTTCTCAGTACTGTAGCTGTATAATGCTCAGATTTAGTGATAAAACGTTGGAAAATATCCTTGATTAAAGAGGATGGTACATATTTGCCCAAGCCCATCCTCCATGGGCTTATGATGCTTGGGTCTATGCTTGTTTTGAATAAAATATATTTCAAATTTGTGGGCTTTGAAATGAGCTTGATTTTCTTCTCTATAGGTTGGAAAATAAATGTATCATCTTGTACTTAAAATCCTAACAGTTTGTAAGCCAGCTGTTGCTCCCTTTCTAGACAGAGAGAACTAATTGCCCAGCACGCTGTTTTATTTTATTTGGAAGACTTTTACATAGCTCTAGACTAAGGGCACTAATCCATAGTCATATTAAAAAACAGAAAAGGGAGTATGTTTAAAGCTAGAGTACGTTTCATTCTGTGAAACTCCGGTATCTGGTTTTACTAACTAATGCTTTTATGAAATAAGGAGTTAAAGAAGAAAAAAGTGAAGTTTGGCTTTTTGAGTCTTCCCTGGCTGTCCGGTAAAACCCAGTATAACCAAGTGAACTGATGGTTGAAGGAACAGTACCCTCGGTTCCTGTTGTAAATACTCTCTGTCTTACCTTAGGGTTCTACACTCTGAAATCTAAATACCTGTAGAAGTTCCTCAGCCTTTTGGTTTATCCATGGATAAGAGCTGATATTTACTTGCTTTTTGAGATTATAGACGTCTAGTGACAAATACTGCCCTCTCCTGCTCCCCAGGCACAGAAGGTTGTCCTGGTACTTGCCCGGGAGGGGAAGATGAAGAGGAAGGGGTCTTCTGATCCTTCATCTCTCCCTTTAGTCCAGAAGGTGTGGCGGACCATTTCGGGTTTAGACATTTGCATTCCACTTGGATTAGAGAGATGGCTGCACAAGTGTGAAATGCTCTTATTTGTGTGCAAGCGTTGGTTTTACTCTAAAGCACCTTCATTTTCCCCAGTTCTTAGCCTCAGGCAGAGGCTCTGAAGTCAGTGGATAGGCTGCCAGAGGCATCCCTATATGTAAATCACAGAGTGCTGGAACTTGCACAAAATAAACTCAGCTTATCTGGCTAGCTGAGTATTTACTGATGAATTCTGTTTGTTGGATGCTGTGGCTTAAATGCTGAAGTGAAGTCAACCTAGAGGAAAATAGCTTTTTCCCCCTATTGTATGGATTATGACATCTCCATATTTCTCAGCCAGAGCACTTCAACGAAAGCAGTTATGAGTACAGGCTGAAACCACGGTCTTGCCTCTGCTTAGCAGAAACTGAATTTGACAAGCAGTGACCAGTAGTTGCTGTATCTGTTTCTTGCTGTTATCCTTAAGTGCTGGCAAAGGCATACGGGCACTGGAAGGAATTCAGCTGATTGAGCTGCTTAAGCAGTTTTGAGAATTTACTTCCATAAATTTCAATCTGTTCTGGCTCCTGGTTTTATCTCCATTAGATATATTATCATGCTGTCAGCCTCTGGATAGCGCTGGAACGCTGCTGCCCGATTTATTTATTTTATTTTAGAACCATAGCAAAGAAATCTCATTTGGCTATTTTCAAAGCTGCATGTCTCTTAGAGTAAAATCAATCTCTCCTCTAATAAATGTGTATTTCTCCCATATGTTGCTGGGATTTCCAGTGGCAGAGCTGTTCATCTTTGGTGACCTTTGAAGGTCTGAGGAGAGGTTCTCCAGTGCAATACCACCCTTCCCTACACCTGCAGCCCCCAGCTCCTTTGGCTGCAGGGAATTTATCCCTCAGAGCTAGTGAGGAGTGGTAGTTATGCTGTGTAAATTATAAATTAGATGCAATGCTTCCTGAATTCATGAGTACCTACAAAGTAATATTTTGGCCGGTCTTCTGAAACCCTGCTTCCTGTAGGTCCCAAACCTGCACTCAGGGTGATGGTGAATTTACAAGGGTGTCCACAGTGGCTGATGTAAACCTGGCAAGTGAGTCCCCAATACCCATTGTCCTGTGGAATTCAGGCTTACGATTTGAATTCAAAGGAGCATTAGTCACCTAAATTCCTCTGCAGATCTGGCTTCCTCGTGTTAATTTTGGAAGGTGCTCTTAATTTCACCAAATCCATTTCTTGATTCTTAAAGTGATGTAAATTCTGACACTTGAAGTCAGTGGCAAGCATCCTTTTTTCCTGTGCATGCTTTTCTTATGAGACACTTACTTAGGGGAAAAGACACAAACCTGAAAGTGGAGTTGGAGAGAGCTCGAGCATGGGCTTTGCGTGTGAAATGCAGAGCCTCCCAAGGCATCGAAGTTTTTGGTGTTCTGCATGGAGGTCGCTAGTGCAGCTCGCCTGCAGGTAAAGGCAGCAGCTCCCCCCAGAGCAGTAATTTGTATGCATGTGGTCGATTTCATACCATCAGATGGGAAATGAGAAGCAAAAGGAGCAGAAAATAAACATCAGTATTAACAAAAGGAAAGCAGAGGTGAAATGGTTGGTGATTGCTGCCTTTTCAGGGTTTGTTAAGTATTCGTGTTCAGACTGATTTGCTCTACAAGGGTAAGGACTCTTGGTTTCAGTTACCATGCAGTGACTCAAAGCTTTTCTAATGAAATTGAAGTCAGAAAATAGTTTTCTTCATTTCAGTGTAAAACTTCGACTTTTTTCCCCTTTCCCTGCTAAGTCTAAGAGTTTTACTTACTGGTGCAAACTGCAGCCTTGTGAAGCAAGTGCTGATAAACTGCTTTTAAGTGGAGCCCTCGGGGTGACATTTGAAGCTTCCAAAGTTGACTCTTGCAGCACTCACATCCTGCTCCCAGGCAGACAAATGTGTGCTGCACTGCAGAGAGTTGGAAAAGATGATGCACAGAGTGAGGAGCTAGGGGAGACTTAAGTGCATCCTAGACATTCCCTCTTCCATAAAATAAAGCACACACGTCCAGACATAGAATTCTCCATATACAGCTCATGTTGGAAACCCATTTAAATTGGAAACACGCACTCATTAGTGTAGAAAGCGCTCTTATCGTGGGACTGGTTTCCATAGGCAGGATTTACCTTCCTGAGTAGCCTTCCTGCGTGGGAAAGCCTGGCTGTATGTGTGACACGTTGCTTGCTTATCTTGGCACAAAGCTATTGTTCCTCAGCCTGTTGTTCCAACATAAAATCTTTGGATAAGATCATGGAGCGGATCCTCCTGGAAGACATGTTAAAACATGCCGAAGACAGGGAGTTGTTCAGGCACAGCCAGTGTCTGAATTGGAAAGATATGGATTTGATGGATGGGCTGATAGATGGATAAGGACTTGGTTATAGCCAGTGGCTCAATGTCCAAATGACAACCAGTAGCCAGTGGTGTCCATCAAGGGTCTGTACTGGGGGCGATGCTGTTTGCCTTGGGCCACCTGACCTAGTGGAATGTGTGCCCCATGGAAGTGGGTTGTCCTAGGTGGTATTTAAAGGTCCTTTCCAACCCACACCATTCTGTGATTCTGTAACACACCGCAGACCTTTTAGCTCTGGAGTTTGCCTGTGGAAGGGACTCCCTTTGTGGCCTGCTCGTTGCACTGCACCAACGTGGTGCATGCAGAGGACAGAGCAATCCGCTCGTGACTGGGTATGGAGAAGGCTGTGTCCATGTGTTCAGTGGTGTCAGAGATGTCTCTGCCTCAGATAAACTCAGGAAAGCAGAAGCACGGAGAAATAGAAAGATTTCCTGTATTAATTCCTTTTTTTTTTCTCCAGTTCATCATGGACTTTGTGCAATGCGGAAGTTTCACTGTTGGAGTGGAAATTCCCAGCTTAGGTGGTGCAGGACTAGGTGTCAGCTGCTTTTCCCGGTGATTCCCTCAATGCCTGATGCCTCAGAGGGAACCCACTGCTTTTCTCTCGATACAGGCACACACATGCAGAGGTGGAGTGTATGTAGCAAGTTTTGCACTATGGTTTCTTAAGAGAAAACCTCATGTTTAAGAAAGCCAAACTGCAAAGGAAAATAGAAAATAATAGTCATATGAAAGAAAAAAAAAGGAAAGAAACGGTTCAGACATACAGGGATGGAATATCTATAAAGCCAGCTGTGTTGGAAATTAATTCACTCAAAGCTTTAAATATGAGTCAGTCACTTTGTAAGCCTGTGTTTTAAATTACAGCTTACTGAGCCTGTGTGTGTCCCTGCTACTCCTAAATTAACGATGTAAGGTAGCAGGTTTTTCCGAGTGCGCGTCTTGTGAGCCCTTGTGGTGCTGGTTACATTTAGTTTTGGTTGGCTGTATGAATTGACCTTTCTCAAAGAGGTCTTTGCCAGGGCTGCAGGCATGCTTGTTCTTTCCTACTGATACCTCCGCTTTGAGGTGGAGTTTGTTTTCCTTGTGCCACATACTGCTGCTCCGAACATAAAACATTTGGAGTTACTCAGCCTTGCTGAAGAATAAAGTGCAGCTAAATGTTGCTTTAGGCTCACAGCTAAAGAATAGGCTCAGCCCTCTAAAATGCATGTTTTTCTGCAGCATGGGGTGTGTGCATGGCTGATCTGGGGTTTCTCTTCTGTGATGTTGAGGGTCTGTGGTGTAAGTGTTCCTGAGCCCATCCTTCAGGCTTCCTTTGCAGGTGATGGAGAGACGTGGACTTTTCCAGTGCTTGACTCACCTTACTTATTTTAGATGTCTACTCTCTAGTGAGATGAATCATTCCCTTAAAGAGCTTGTCTGCCTCATCTGTCCTGTCAAATAACTTAGCTCCCCAGCCCACTGTGGGAGCTTCCTCGAGAGCTGTCTGCATGCAGGAGTGTTTCTTCCCTCCTGGCTCTCCCTTGGAGTCAGCCAGCTAATTGCCTCTGAAACGAAACGTGGGCGTTCACGAGGGATTCTTTGCTCCTGGAGTTGTCAGCAGGAGAAGCAGTGTGCCAGGTTTGGCTGCCTCCGCCCTCAGCAGCCCTCCCACTCCCCTCAGCAGGCTTCGTGCTGGTCGCGTGTCCCTCATGAGGCGTGTTGGCATGTCCTGCAAAGCCAGGCTTTGCGTGGGCTGCAGCAAGCAGCTTCCACTCTTTAGCGTGCCTTTGAATTGAGGGAAAAACCCCCAACGGTGAGACCACCACAAACTAATATGCTTAAGGCCCCAGGTGTTTGAGAGGGACCACAAATAAAATGATGTCCGAGCTCTGTAAATCGTATGGGGCCGATCTCTTCTCACAAGGGCAAGCCTTCAGGAGTGCAAGCTAATAAATTTGGCATCTAGATGTCTGAAGTTTTGCAATCTGAATCTGAATCTCATGCATTGCATTTCAAACTGATGAAACCGCTGCAAAATTTCACCCATGAGCAGGTCCCGTTCTGCTGAGTGTGGTGGTACACAGGGTACAGAGAGAATAATTGGAGATGAGCATGTGTATGTCATTTGTTTCTATGGGTAGCAAATATTTATGGTTCTTGATGGAATTTATTGCCACAAATGATTTCCACTCACATTTGGTCCTGCCTCAGATGTAAAAAATTAAACTGCTGCACAATTTAATCAGAGGATTTGCTTAAGACATCTGTGTATATATTGACAAGTCTTTTGTTTCTTCTTTGGAAGCAACAGACTGCTTGGCAGAGCAATGGGATTCCTGAATTTTTGTTTATAAAAATGGCTAATATGTTTCTGTGTTTTAATTGGCTGTTAAAAAGGAAGGAGATTAAATAGGGGGGAAAACAGGTATTGAGTTTAAAAAGATGAAAATATGAAAAACTTACTAATTCCCTTTCAAATGTAAGCAGAAGGGAAGGAAGGGTTTGGGCTTTTTGAGTTAATGCGCTGAGACTAGGATTGGTCTGGAAAGAATTTAATGATTTGTGTGTAAATTTAGGCTGGAAAAGCCAAACATTTTGCAGACCTGCAATTTTAGACCTGCTGGTTTGTGAGCCCTTTTTACATTTTGATTTAAATTTTATATTATGATTTCAGATTTTTAGGACAGATTTTAAATAGCAGTCCTTTCAAACTACATCACATATATACTCCAGGTTATTAAGGGATTATCAAATGACTATCACAGATGGCTATGAGGGAGAAAAACTCTAGGAAGAAGTGGTCTCCAGAGAGAAGTCTCTGCAGATGTCTGTCAGATTGGGCTGAAGGAAACATCAGTCCTTATCCTTACGTGTGAAGTACCTGGAAAAAAAATCAGACCTTCAAATGCAGCCTAGTTTTCCTAACAAAGCAATGGCATCCCTTTAAGATTTTCTTTGCTCTGTTGGTTATCTCATGTGGTGAAAATTTAGACATCACTCTGAATAACAGTTTCTGGATATCCATTCCCCTTCAGGAGTAGCTGAAGTCGATGTCCAGCCAGTGCTCGTGATAAAGTCTTGCTGAAGATTGATTTTTCTTACAATGCTGATTTCAGTTAATGTGTCTATAAGTGAAGCTGTATACAGAGGGATGCTTTAGGATATTCAGTATGATATTTTTTAAGTGGCATTGTAACTTTCCAGGTACTGTCATCTCTTTATATTGTGGGATATGGATATGTTGATGTTTGGGAAACACAATCATGGTGTCTGGTTGGATGAGTCCTTACCCTAGGGAGAGAGCATACCCATGGTGGTAGGCAAAAATACAGATTTGTCTGAACCTATTTTCTGGCTCCTCCTGGGCAGCCTTGGGGATGTCTGTCTGAATTTCATATCCAGAGCTGTGTGATCTGGGCTGTAATAGCTCCCCTGCTCCTCTTGCTGTAAAGCCTCCTGTGAAAGGAGCTGCTCCTCAGCCTGTTTGTACAGCAGCCACGGGGACCTGCTCTCGGTCATTCTAGAGATTTCCACAGTACAAGTGAGAAAAATCCAGGTCATGATGCCCCAGTCACGTTTGCTCTGAGTAAATAAAATTTAAGTCAAGAGGGGGAAAACCTCCTCAAATAAGGATCGTTTTTTATCAGGGATAAACCTGATTTTCACAAAGCATCTGTAGGGTTCATTTGGGAAGGCTTACATGGAAACACTATGGAACAGGCTGAAAATTACCTGGAAAACTATAAACAAAGGCTACCAATGTACCTACGGAATGGCTCCTTCAGGAGGATATTTCGTATTCCTGAAAGTACCCAAAACGCATCACCGACATTTGTGAGTTCCCCGCTGAGGAGGTGCACCCGGTCCAGGAGATGTGTTGGATTTTCACCCCCGTTCATTGTCTGCGAATCTTATTGTAAGGCAGCTATTGAGGCGCCCTGCAGGGGTGTTCGGGAGGTGTTAGGAACAGGCGTCTCCGATGTATTCGTTAGCGGATGGAAATGGGCTGTTGCTTCCTAAGGAGCCAGGGACCAAGTGTGAAGTTTGAGACGCTATTCAAAAGCATTGCCGTCGAAAAGGAGCCTCGGCTCTGATCTCTGTCACAAAAGTAGCATTTATGTAGTGCTCCTAAATTTAAAGAACGATATAAAAGTTTGATCTCTTTCTGTTTTTTCCTCCCCCTCCCCCTTCCTATTTTTTAGTGAAACTGCATTAGTAAGTCACTGGGGTTTTTATTTCATTTTCATGTGTTTATCAATAGTTTGGAGTCAGTGGGAAGGCAGTTTATCGTCTTTAAGATTTTAAGAACCCGAGTGTAAGCTGCAGTGGCTCTTGGATATTGCACTGTACTGAAAAAGAACCTCATTCACGTGGTTCATTGTAGAGATGCTTTTTTTCTTTCCTGTCAACTCCGTGCAGAAGGAATTCTTGCTGAATAGCACCGCAATGGCCACCCTGCAATTCCTCTTCTTAAGGAGCTACTTCTCACACAAATAGAT
This sequence comes from Mohoua ochrocephala, assembly GCA_013398855.1. Classification (NCBI taxonomy): domain Eukaryota; kingdom Metazoa; phylum Chordata; class Aves; order Passeriformes; family Acanthizidae; genus Mohoua; species Mohoua ochrocephala. Next base: position 152,648 of record VZTA01028968.1, read on the forward strand.
TTCAGAATAGCTGGGCACAGATGCGTAGGTATCTGGGTGGTTGGTGGTTTTTTTGGTTTGGTTTTTTTTTTGGTTGGTTAGTTTTTGGGTTTTTTTCTTTTTCCCCCCCCCCGAAAACGATTGTCAGTCTTCATTTTCATTTCAGCTTTCAAGCCTGTTGAAACAGCAGCATTCCTGTCATTGCAAACGTTATTCAGCCGTGTGAACTGTGACTCATTCTGAAAGATTACGCGCATTTCCCTCCCTGGTGTGCACCTATCCTCCTGCTGTTCACTGTTTGCAGGCTGCCTGCTGCAAGCAGAGGTCAGGGGGACATGCTGCTGCAGGGCTGGCTTGCTAGCTTGCTTCCAGGCTCCTGCTGTGCAGGGTATAGCAGTCCAAGTTTGCTGCAGGCAGGAAGTCTCAGGGTGAGAAATGCTACTTTTGTGTGCTTCTGGGGGAGAAAAAAAATCTCAATATCCTTTTCAGCATCTCTTTACGGTAAAAGAAAAAAACTAAAAAACACAACAAATCTGAAAAAGAAACCCTAAAGGAACAATAAACCTCATACAGACCTCCTGGCTCACACTCACTGTAGACTATGTTTACTTAGGCTGCAAGAATATCAATTCATGATATCAGCTCAAGGTCTGGTGGTCCTCTTTAGTAATCTTTCTTTTCTAATTTTACTTTCTCTTTCCTGCATTCCTCTCTGGCCTCAGAGGATCCCTGCTGTCACCGTGCTGGCTCTTCTCCTGGTGCCACAGACCAGTCCTGTCTGGGGGCTCAGTGCCTCACCTCACTGGCCTGCCTCCATCCTCTCCAGCTAATTGCTGTTTCCTACGTGTTTTCCAGGGCTTCGTTTGAAATACAGTCCTGTGGGAATCCCGAGTGGGGTTTCTGATTGTATTTTATTGAATGTCAGCATAAGCCTTCGAGGGAGAAACCCCATCCTGTCCATTATGGAAGCTCAGTTAATTGAGGATGATTAAAGGGAAGCTTGATACTACCTGCCCAACCGTAGAAGTGAGTTATGGAGCCTGAAGATGAAAAGCCATGAGGAATCAATCTTAATTTAGTACAACCTAACACCGTGCTTGTATTTTTATCTACTCGAGGGCAAGAGATGACAAGTCTAAACTTCCCAGCACGACAGCGGGCAGAATTTGGAGAAGGTGGCACAGATGGGAGCACAGAGCCCCGCTGCTCTGCGAGCATGTGTCTGAAAGACCTCTTCTGTCCCGCTCTGTCTATGTGGGAAGTGTTTCTGGAAAAGCTGACAGGATCCCCCAGGTTCAGAGCTGAGGGGCCTTGCAGGGAGTGCAGAAAGCACCCACCAAAGCTGCTTCCTTGGGGCTTTGAAAATGAGGAGTGGTAGGGCTACAGGCAGCCACACTTAAATGTTTTCAGGGAAACAAAGAATTCTGGTGTATCTGTCAAGCAAGCATGGGTGAGGAAGAGGACTTTTCTCAAAGCCCACAAGAAGCTTGTTTTTCAAAAAAATCTAGATCTTAAAAAAGAAAACAGATTCCTTGCAGGGGTTTCCTTTCGTGATTTGCAATCCAAGTTCTTGTTTCAGTGGACATTCAAGCAGAGATACCTGACTGATATGAAATTAAAATTATATCACTGTTTTCAGATGTTTTGCTAGAAGATTTGGTTACTCAGATCTCGTTTTTCTTCATGCATTTCTCACAGCTTCCTTAGGTGTCCTAGAATAACTGGGTTCACACATGTTGTATCCTGGATGAGGAGCACTTTCTTTCTGAATTACCTATGTCTGCTTTCAAAGCCGGTCATTATAAATCATGGTTAGATGCTCTTTCACTGTAGTTGAAACCCTGCTTTATTCTGAAATGTTTTTCATGTGTAGACAAGCCCCCAGGAAACTCTTTTTGTTTGAAATTAAATCTCCCTAGTTTATTAGCCCTTGTAATTTATGCTTGCACTGCCTTTAAGGTGTTTTTTGTTTTGCTTTGTTTTACAGACTGTAAGATGGCACATTGAACTACAACCGTGGGCAAGTCCAACCCCTTCCCTCAACTATGAGGCCTCGAGGTTCCTAAAGTACATTAGCACTTCTCAGGTGGGTTTTTAATTTCAGTCTCCATTTAGAAAACACTTTGCCTGGCACAGACTGTTCCCTTGTATCTATGGAATTAACCTCGCACCAAACTTTGTTCGAAACTGCTTTATTTCTAAAGTTGCTTAACCTAGCAGATGGTCAACATGAAGATAAAGGTCAAAACACAGGTTAGAAAGGATGCATTATCTCCATGCTATTTATTTCCAGATGGGTTTGTGTCCTGACAGGAGTATGGTATGACTGAAATTCTAGATGTGGTGTTTCTCTCTCTCCCCTTCCTCCCTCTCAGATGGAAAAATACAGAGCACTCTGTATCAAGAGAGTGTATTCAACCACTCCACCTCTCAATAATAATATGATAACCAGGCTCATTTTACTTCAAAAGGAGGCATTTGAGGTTCCCAGTAAAATGAGAACAAGGCATCAGACCCTAACTTGGACAAGTTGTTTCAATGATACCAATAGAATCTTGATATTTTCAGGACAAAAACAATGACTGTGAAAATTAGAGGGTTTATGTGCTTTTTAAAACGTGGCACTTCCAAATCCAGATTGTGTTGATGGATACTTCCAGCATTCAGCATATATGGAAATTGGGCCATCATGTCGTAACAGAGGCACCACTTCTGCATAACGGCACTTGCGTGTGCATTTCGGGGAATAAAAAAATGGAAAAGGTGCCAGATGCTCACAATTCCAACAGGGCAGCTGCTTTTGGTACCCAGGTCTATCAGCAATTGACCCTTGAATGCTGAGTTAACAGCATCATTACTTACACTGAAGAACAGCAAAAAGCCCCAGGTGCCAGTATCACTGAAATGTCATTCACGTATGAAATTCTTTGTTAATGCAGTGCTTTCGAGGCTGAGACGAGATTAATTTGAAACAACACCTCTAAAAAAAGAGGATAGGTTCGTGTATCCTCCAGCTTGTGGGTACCCCGGCTAAATTCTCAATAAAATGACGTCTCTGCTGCCACTCACGCCAGCACTGAGAGGGCAGGAGGCAAGATGACACATGTGGGGACAGCAAGAGATGTGTGTAGAGCTGCTTGGTTTGTTGTACAGAAATTTAGACTGCGGCAGACATATTAAGCTTGAAAACATCCTTCATCTCAGTGACTTAATAAACAGTGGCAGATGCTGCTAAACTCCACTAGTTGGGTCAAAGCCTACAAGGACATCAATTAACAGAGAGTTTATTGCTTTTGACACACTCAGCGAGAAGTTTCGTTCTCGGAGTAACTGACTCTGGTTGGGGGAAGAGGCATAAGTGAAAACAAAAAATGAGAGGAATCCCTGTTCCTGACCTGGCAGATGTTACAAGATGAATAACTGATGGGATAACACCATGACTGGTATGAGCCCTTCTGAAAATGGGATCCTGCTTATGTCGATGAGCATGGGATGTCATTTTCCTTATTTCCTGAGCAAGTGTCTACTAATTACTGTGCCTGAGTTCGGCCCCATGGCATTAGCATAGAATGGCTCGAAGTGCTGGAGCAGGAAGGTGCCATGTCAGCAGGGTCAAGGTGTGGCCAGAAAAAGCTTTTTCAGTGCTGGTATTTGATGATCAGAAGCAGCATCTCTCTTGTGCTCTTGTTTGTGTGATAGGAGTGAGCAGAAGCCCAGAACAGGGTGTGAGCTCGGTGCATCAGTAAATCATGCAACAGACTGAGGATGGTGCTAAAGGCAGGTTCAGGGTTTGGAGGTGTTTTTTTTCTTTTGTTTTAGGGAGGTTTTTTTTGATAGCAAGAGCTATTAAGTAGCAAGAGCTGTTAAAATTGCTCCAAACTCTGACTGTTGTAATTGCTCATAATGCCATGAGTCAATTAAGTGGCAGCATTTCAGAATCTTAGTTTTCTGCAGAGAGTACATTATTCTTCTGTGTCTTAAATTAGTGCTTATTATTGCAATGCCATTTGTTCCTTGATTGTTATGTGACTGAAGGGAAATGGGTAGTGGGGTGCAGTGCAAATCATTGCTTAAAACTTAGTGAATCCTGAGAACAGCATGAAGAGGTGCTGTATTTGCTTTTATGAATTTTCCATGGGAATTGTGAGCCAGGCAGGAGCAGGGAGGTGGTGGTGCAGTGTGCAGCTCGTTGAATGTAGTGCTCCAGGTAATGATCTTTCAGAGCATACACTTCTTAAAGAACGAGTGTTTTATTTACTTACTACAAGGTACATGGTGGAGAGTGCCTACCACATTAAGGTCTGGGTTCCAGGTTTCACTCTCACCTCTGTGTAAAACTTTCGTTTTTGTGGTTCCAGGTGGGACTAGAGCCGTGCTTTTTAGTTTGACTAAGACTGAGAACTGAGCCTCTGCAGTCTGCTGTAGGGGAAGGAAGGAGCAAGATGAGGACTGTCTGTTCAGGACTGATATTTAACCTGGTTTTGTCTCTACTACTGTCCTTTCCACCATTTCAGTTGTTGCCTTTCTGACAGTGCCAGCTCCCATTCCTGCAGCTAGGGCTGGCGCTGGGCCCAAAGAACAACTTTTCATCATGATGGCTCAGCTGGGTTCCTGCAGCTCCTCTCAGTCTTTGCTTTCTTACCTCCGTGTTAGCAACCTGTGCCCTGCAACACCTGACTGCGATGGCTGGGATGCATGGTTTGAGAAGCCCTTCAAGAACAAAATATGGGTGCTGACGCTGGTGTAGAGCAGTGCAGCCTTTCCTGGGCAGAAGTAGCCACAGCTTTGGTGTTTTCTTGTGCTCCCCCATGCCTCCTTACCACTGCTCCAGCAACAGCCGTACGAATTGTACCGGCTCTCCATCAACTGCTGTGCTCTGGCTCCTGTGTTCTGGAAAGGGTGCAGCACTCTCCGGCTCTGTGCCTGCCTTTTCCAGAGTGGCTCCGGAGGAAGAAGGTGGGGTGGAATGTTGTGGCCTGGGGGTGAACTGCTGGCCTGAGCTGCTGGGTGGACAGGCAGAGCTGGTGCTGCAGGCTCCTCCCTAGGGTGTCACTTACAGGGCCATGGCTTTGCTGGCTCAGTCACTGCGGGTTTGGCTGTTCCAGGCTGCTGCTCAGCTGCTGGCAAAGCTGACTTCACCCCTCAGTGATTTTTGACACGTCCAGGTTTCTGGCGAATCCAGTGCGTTTTCAGTCTCTGCTTTCTTGGTCTGTACAAGGGCTTTGACTTACAGAGTTCCTCCCTGCAGGGTCTCTGTCTCTTCTTTTGCTGGGTTTTTATCCTGGCTTTAGACTCTAGATGTCTAAGCCAGGTCAGCATAGACACACATACTATGATTCCTCTGTTTAGTTAAGCACTTGCTTAAATCCCTTTGTTGTTGGAGAAGGCATGTGTTGGGGTAATGGTTAAATCCCTTCTGGAGCTGAGATCCAGGACACTCTGGGTGAGGTACACATTGCAGAGGCACTGCAACTTTGTAATTACAGTCTTGATTTTAACATTATTCAGGATCCAGAATCCACTCCAAGGTTTGAAAAGAAAAAAAAAAAATTAAACGTGTGAATGCTGAAACATCTTTTCCTCATGGAAAAATTAATCTGGGTATAGTACTAATGCTTAATTATTTGGTTTTCGAACTGCATTGCTCTCTGGGGAATTATGTAAGCCTTAAATTTCACCAAGCAGAACAGACAAACAAGGAAAAAAAAATCATCAAATCTTTGTAGCCATGTATCAGATTGACAATAAGACCTAAATTAAACCGATGAACATTTTTCTTTTTCCCACGTTTTCCCCAGAAGGCAAATTAAAAACAAATTAAGAGTCCTATCTTAAAATGAAATATCCTTTGATTTCAACAGATTTCATGTGAACACACGAACCTGAACAGCTTGAAAGGGTACTCTGAAACCGCAAAAAAGCCCTGGTCAATCTGTCTCGATGAGAGGTTTAGCCTCATCCATCGAATCAGGAGCAAGCAATGCCGTCTCTATTCACTTGGGTAAGTGCTCTCTTTAAAAGAAAGGAAATTGTTTCATGACAAGTAGCTTCAAAAAGCCCTATAAATACAACACAGGCTGCAGCAAGGTTATGTTCTAAAATATAAACTTTGTTCAGGTGTGTTTATCATGTGTTGATGTGCTTCTGTAAACTTTATTTCTAGGGAAAACAACTTTCTACATGAGGGTCTTTATTTTCCTTTGCCTTTCTAATATTGGTATGAAAACAAATTGCTTAATGGTGAGTTGTGAGTGGTAGCTCATATAGAGGAAGATGGAAATCAAAGAGGTAAACTGAGAAGCCTACAGCATCTTACTTGAGCAGAGGTGACTTGCATAATTGCCAGGTATTTCAGCAGCATTACTTATAAAAGTTCATTAACTACCTCTGGGACAAAATAGTACATTTACATATGAGAGTGTTTTTGCTCAACACTTCAGGGGTGACATGTGCCGAAGTGATCGTGATAAAGGCAGCTGTGGCTTTACTTTAAAATGTTTGCAGTGTTTGTGATGCTTACAGCACTTGAGAGTGAAGTTTTCACTCTTCACAGAACAGGTGCTTTCACACGTAGCAAAACCTCACATGCAGCCTGTTTCCCTGCTAATAAAACATTCTGTTTCCCAGGAGGATGAGGGAGGTCAGTCCTCAGAGTGCATCAGGCCATCAGCACACCGGCGCAGTAGGAGAACAGTCACTGGGATCTGGAACTCATTTCACACAGATCACCACATAGAGCTGCCTAATAAAACTGTGCTTGCTGTCCTGGGAGGCAGCTTTAGGTTGGAGGTGTATTGAAAGGCTTTGTCTCCCTTGAGCCACTGCAGTTTATTCCTGTGATTTTGCTGCTGTAGGTTTACAAGGGGTGGATAGCAAGGAGCCATGCTGGGGTGGCATTTCTTAGCCACAAACGTGTACACCTGCAGTTAGTGTGGAGGTGAGGCAGGGTGCCCTGTGGCCACAGGGAGTGGTTTTGGTTAATTTGGGTGGGTTTATATTTCGATTGAGTTTATTTGAGCTGTAAAGACCAAGATCCTCAGAGCGGGAGGTGCTCTCGGGTTTTGTTCAACAGCACTGCTCTGTGGCAGAACAAGAACGTGCCCCTTAGAGGCAAATCACACATACAGGAGAGAAGATTTCTCTTGACTACTGTTGCTTCTTATTTTCTGAATGTTCTTTGCAATATATTTCAAATTATACTTACCTGACATTAATGCAAGATGTAGATTTACATGATTTTTTTTTCTTCTCAGCTTTTCATGTTCCTATAAAAGTTAGGAGAGATGCTGTGTTACCCCATGCTCAGTTCCAGACTTAAACTGTTTGACTGTAGTACTGAGTAATTGCCTGAGGGCCCTTCTAGTAGTCAGTAGGGAGAGGCAGGCACATTCAGGTGGAAAATCAGCTAAGCTAAATAGCATTCCGGAGGTAGGTATAGCTTTCCTTTGATTATCGTGGAAGTCTGGGATAACGTGGCCGCTGATTTTAGATGTCTTGGCAAAGTACTCAAAGTTCAGTGGAATTAGCCTAGACCTTGTTCTTCAAGCAGCATGATCATTACTGTTAGACCTGAGCTCCTGTGTAAATGTCCTTTTTTCCCTGTTTTAAGGATCAGGTGTGGGTTGAGAATGGTATTTTTGTCGAATCGCCCAGTAGGCACGAGGCAGAGTTGATTTCATCTGTGCTAGGAGGTGCAGATCAGGCATGAAGCTGACCACCACTGAGATACTTTGCTAATGGTTTGGAACAAAACCGAGCTAGTGTGTGTATACCAGTGCTTTACATGTGGTGCTGGTTTTTGTATGGTCCAGGGAGAGTGAGCGCCAGATTTTCTGTAGTCATGGAACACTAGAGCTTAGCAGAGATTGAAATTGATGTCTGCTCTCCCTCCCATCCATCATCACATAAACACACGCAGCAAGTAACCAACCAGGATGCATCACATGAAGCAGCTAAAAAATAAAAGGGAAATACTTGAGGTTATGGAGAAGCAGTCTTCAATCCACCAGGTTACTTCTGCAACCTTTGGAGCTTGTTACTGCATAATTCTTCCCCTCAGACTCACTTCCTTTAGTTTATGACAGACAGAAGAGTAATTTTGTTCTAAGGCAAAAATCCCCTTTAAACATTTTTGTTATCCCATATGTTTCATAAAGAGCAAATTGGGAGCAGCTACTTCCAATGAAGAGCATTCTCTGCGGGGAGGATGGATGGAGGACAAATGTGAAAGTTCAGTGGGAGTGTTACTGGGAATCCTGAATTAAATCCATATATGATTAAAACCGGAATAAAACATGCTTCTTAGGCTTTGCCTCCTTGAGTGCTATAGGAGAGGTTACTTGTGGATGGGAGTGAGCAGTGTCTGGAACATCTGGGGATCTTTTTAGATTGGTATTAGTTGCTTCCACTACTGGGAGGCAGCAATGTTTTTGCTCGGGGGACAGGATTTCCCAGTGCGATACATAATTGCAATATGCATTAGTGAGCTCTAGTTATTACTGCTAAATCTGCTTAGATTAAGCTAAGTCAGTTACAAACACCACAGGCAGGCACTCAAGCTGGGATAACATAAATGAATAGGATTTCAGAAACTTACCAGGAGAGGTTTAAAGACTCTTGCTGCAATACAGTATAAATGCCATTTCAGGTGCATCCTAAAGTGTATGTAGGAGCTTTAGGATCCAGGCAGGGGGTCCTTCTGTTTTTTTCCTGAGCCGTTGAGCTCAGTTATCTTCCTTTGAAAGAGAAGGGGAGGAGGGGGAACAGAGAAAGGGAAAGCTGGGCCTTAACTTGCACGTGTTTATAGCTCTGTCCTGTGGTCGCTGTGGTCGCTGGAGTACCTGCAGTTTTCAGGCTGGATCAGCTACAGGTGTCCACTAGAGCTGTGCTGGAGCAGACAAAGCAGCTTTTGTGCCACTCGGCGCTCTCTGTGCTCCCGGGTGATGCAGGGGCCGGTGTGATGCTTCATTCAGTGCGAGCTGCGGCCCAGTGTCTATTCTGAGTGCAAGGCTCTGTGCGCCGTGACCCTCTGTGAACCCTGGGAGCAGGGCACAGCCAAGGGACACCGCTCCCCGCTGCGTGCTCTGTCCTGGGTCAGCGTCGCTGCCCTGCTGCCGGCGGGGAGCGGTGCCAGCGAGCCCTTCCTTCCCTGCGCTCGCACGCAGCCGGGGAGAGACGGCCCCGCGGGTGCCGTGGTGCTGCCGTGAAAGCCCAGCTCTGCCCCCAGCTCTGTCCCCAGCTCTACCCCCAGCTCTGCCCCCACCTCTACCCCCAGCTCTGCCCCCACCTCTGCCTCCACCTCTGCCCCCACCTCTACCCCACCTCTGTCCCCACCTCTGT
>VZTA01028968.1:162244-227197 GCA_013398855.1 Mohoua ochrocephala
CCCACCTCTATCCCCACCTCTGCCCCCACCTCTGCCCCCACCGCAGGGCACTGCGCGGAACTCTGTAACCGAGCTCCCTTCTCCCTTACGGGGAAAATAGGTCAGTTTCTTTTGGCATGTTTTATTTTGCTGTCGGTGGAGGCAGCAGCTGCTCTCTCCTGATGGTGAGGAAAGGCCTCGCTAGTCTTCTGTGACCTCCACACCTTCCTTTTAAAATCATGACCGCTTTTTAGGTGGCACAGCTTTCTTAAAGTAACTAAATTTTTCTTGGGAGACCTAATTTGTTTATCTTTTTCATGCTGCATTATCCCTTTGCATGATCACATGTGGGCCAGGCATTTTTTGAACCAGTTCCTTTGGAGAAGACCTTATTTTCTCTCCTATATATTTGTTGTTGGCTCGATCTCTCTTCAGACATAAATTTGAGCTGTTAACTAGAGTGCCAGAGGATGCATCATCCCCGTCTTTACCCTCATCTGTATTTTTTTTTTCCCTGTTTTCCACCACGGTGAAGCTCCCTTTGCAGTCCGCACGAGCAGCAATCTGTTTGGAGGCAGCCTGAGGTTTGTCTGCACCAAAAGCATCTGGCCCTCTGGACTGTACCAGCTGGTATGGTTAGAAGTGTGTCACGGGCACATGTGGCCATCGGTCGCTGGTGGGCTCATCACTAATGCTGTAACTGTCCTCAACAATTCCCATGCTGTTCATTTTTAGCCAGCTTCTCATTCCTAGGGGATTACGCTGGTCTTTGTCCATCACTGTCCCTTCTGTGGAAAGCCACATGCAAACAAACATGTCGATTCACTTGGTTAACTTCTGAACTTTTTTCCTAATGTGTGTTGAATGTATTAAAAGAAAACTCCTCTCTTTTCTTCCCACACAGCTGTATGGGTTGGAATCCTGTGAATTAGGGTTGTTCTTAAAAGCACGCTAGGCTATTTTTGCACACCCCGTGTCCTCTTGTTTTCCCAGGGAAAGGGAAGACGGTTGAGGAGAAGACAACCTCCTCGGGTATTGTTACAGTGTGCTTAGCCAGTATTACAGCAAGTGTCACACCAGATTGGTAACTTCCAAAACAAATGCTCTTCCACACATTGTTTCATGAGCTGAATTCATTTTAGCCCATCTGTTTGTCACCTGTGTAGAACATTTAGTGCTGGCCTAACGTTGTGCCATTGTGTATGATGTGATTTAAAATGTGTCACGTTTTAGATGTGGATGCAAATAGCCGAAATGATTTCAGACCCACACCGTTGCTGAGGATAACTGTGGTGCAGTGTAGCAGGTGCTCTGACAGCACATGAGAGAGTGCTGTCCTGTCATGGTCTGTGCACAACAGATAAATGCTGTGCTGTTAGCTCAGAGTGAACAATCTCAGTCGTACGATTTACAGTACAACTGATTAAAAAAATCTTGATTCTCTTCTCAGTGCTACACGTGCATATATATCAAACTGCCTAATTTTGTTTAATGTTTAGTGCATGATTTGAATCACATTTGGAACAAGCTTGGAGGAGTAGGAATGAAGAGAACATCCTGTTTTACAGAGTAGGGAAGGCCTGTGGTTCAGATGTGTGATTGCAATGGTAAATACCAGGTTTTTTTAGTTTCAGTGCACCCTGTGTGAACCACTGGGCTGTAGGAGGTGGGAATGTGGCACAGCCTTGTAAAATGCATCTTCTCACAGAGGCAGGGACTGAGGCAATACTGCTGTACGATGGGGCTATTAATTTTTCTTCTTTGGGATCTTCACCAAATTAGCAGCAATCTTTCTCTCAAGTCTATATAATAGTCTGCTGCTATTGTAAAGTGCTTCTTTTTAACCATGCTTATTTTTATCTGTGTCTTCCTGCCCACAGAGAAAGAGAGGCATTTCATTCTTGTGTCTTGTCCGTACTAGTGGTCACTGTGGGTCGTGTTTGTAAAACCAGGTGACAAATGTGGTGTGAAATATGCCAGATTTCTACAAAGTAGTATTGCAGAAATTTTAAATGTATTTTTTCTTCTGCTTATGGCTTGCTTGTTGGAAGTTCGTGCAGCAGGGACTAAGGAAAGTATTGTACACTTGTCAAGAAAAAAGCAAGTTGAAACTAGAGAAATATATGAAAACATAAAATATGAATACAAATAATGACAACGATTCCAGTGTTCGAGTTACTTTCATATAAATTTTGTCAACTTCTGAATTAAGAAAAAGCTCTTTGAGAAAGTTATTAGCCTGGCTAAAAGTGGTTTAGTTCTTGCCTAGAAAGGAGCCATTCATTCTAATCCTATTGCATTGAGCTTGAATTTTCTGGTCAAGTTAGTTCATCCTCAGAACATCCTACTCACTAATAGTTCTTTTTGCTGCATTAATAGTTACTAATTTTTTTTCTTTTTTCTTTTTTTACATAGGCTAGGCAACGATGACAACCAGTTTGAGCTCAGCATGGCCAACAGTGGATGCGAGGTGCATCGCTTCGACCCCAGCATCAAGTCAGCACACATTCAGGAGGGTCGGCACCTCTGGTACCATCGCCTCTCCATTGACTGGAGGGATCCCAACCCAGCCATTGCAGCTCACAAACTTCACAGCAACACGAAGAAGCTGGGCACAGTATTGAATGAATTTGGGCATCAGAAGGTAAGGAAGGACTCGGGTGTCTGCTTTCTGGCTGCAGGGTTAGGTGCTGGGAAAGCTCCAGATCTCCTTTCTTGCTGCCTGAGGAGACCATGCGCTTTCCAAGCTTTTCTCCTGATAATGGGTTTTTCTTCAGCAGTACTTGTAATGCATTTCTTGTAGGGTTGCCTTTTCTGTCTTGCTTTTTCTATGTGCTGATAGCAGCCACCATGATTTTAATTCCCTAGCCATATACCAAATACTTTCTTCCTCCTCCTCACTTCCTTTTCCCTTGAACTGACTGGTGACATTGGGTCCTAGCACATTTAGTCCTGTGGAAGTTCTGGTCTTTGCCTGAGTATGAAAACTAAACTACTCACACAGAGAGGTTTATAAAGAGAAAACAATATTTGCAACAGTAATTAGAAGAGAAGAGGTAATGGATGGTTTGTTTACATTTTCAAGGTCACTGTTCCTAATTACAGTCCTCAAAAACAAAAACATCCTGTTTTGAAATTGGCAGCAATCTGTGGGGTGTTTTTTTAGCATTTCCCAGTTTGTTTTTAAGGAACTATAAAGGCATCATGAATTTTCAAATCTCAAATAAATGTTACCATAATACATTTCAGGAAGTTCCTTAGGTTGCTTTTAAGAGAGTTTTTCCTTCAGAGGATATACAAACATGAATTCAAATGCTAATATACTTCATTGCCTGCAGCTAGTTCTGCTTGTCTTTGTTTTTAAGAAATAGGCAGCCTGAGCTAAGGAGGAGCTCTTCTGTAAGATTTACAAAGCAAGCAGTGCAATGTTTGTTTGGTTTGTTATTTAAAAATGCAAGATGTCCTTTTCAGTTCACTTTTTACTTTTTTAAAAATATTTTCTTTTGGTTCAGCTCTACTGATTGGAACATTTTGAAGATAAGAGCAGAGAAAAGGAGCCTTTTCTTCTTAGTCATACTGTAACTGTACTAGGCTGTGCATTAGTGAAACATCTGGGGAGACAGAGAGATGGCTTTTCTTTGATGTGTGCCTTGCATTGTTTTGATTTTAGAAGGATTAGTCACACAGTAAAAAATTAATGACCCAATCCAGAAAAAGTGTACAAGTCTTGTGATATGCCGGACCTGCTGAGGTCAGTCTCAGGTTATCACGGTAATACAGAGTGGTGTAAGACCTTCTGCGAAGGAGAAGGATGTAGGGGTGAATTCTGAGTGTGTAACTTTCTGACATGAAAACAGCGGGCTGCATGGCAGCCAAGGAACATAAAGCACACATAACACATGCAGCCAGGCTTTCCTTTAGCTGCGTACATAGGACATGGGATTTGGTTGTGTGTTTTGGTGCATTATGGACAGTGTACATGGCCTCTTGCTCTGGTAGCATTTGGGGAGCTCCCCTGTGCAAAGCTATGGCTTGGTGAAGTCGGGAGCTGACTTTCTCCCAGTGAGGATAAAGGTGTTACACACTCTTTCTGGTGCTTTATATTTGTGGAATACCTGAGTGGGCTGACTGTCCTCACATTGTTCTGTTTAGGTTTTCTTTAACTTAGAAGGAAGGCAGCCTGAGCAGTTGTGTGTTGCGTGGAGACACCATTCTTCTGGTGAATGTGAGTGGAATGTTCCCTCAACTAAGTTAATTCAAAACAGTTTCACAGAATATTTTCCGAAGCACTTTTTTTCAATTAGAAAATTAAAACATGCTCTTCGTCCCATTTTTAATTTAAAAAACCCTTCCGCCTGCCCTCAATGTTGTTCCGTTCCCACTTCAAGGCAGGAATTCCAGGCAGCTGCATTTGAAGTTAATGCCTCATTTTATCCATGCTTTTATTCTTTAAGATTTGGGACTTGATCCAAGACCCTACAAGTGACTGAAACTACTTTCCACTGATGTTAGAAAATCAGGCTGATGAAGTCAACAAGGACAAGACCTCCTGGAGTTCTTGCTGTTGTAGTCTTGAAAAGAAAACTTGCAGTTTGGGGTTTTTGTGTGCAAGAGAATCAAAGAACTTGGATGGGCTCGTTTACACCCTGACTCAGATGAGAGCACACCTGCTATTCTGCAGACAGTGCTGGGACCTCATCCACACAAAGGAAACCCATCTCAATGTTTTGGCAAGAAATACAAACACTTTTTGGTGTCAGAGTGGATGTGAGAAAAGATTAAAAGAACTTGATCTTTCTAACTGGCCATGTGGCAAAACAGTCCTCAGTTGTCTGAGTGTAAATAGCCTGGAGGCAGAGGACTTATCTAGTACTATATTAGGATGTGGCTGACAAAGGAAACGTAGTCAGAGTATTTTTGGGAACTCTTAGAGTGTGAAATCTCTTAAGCCCTGGAATAATCTCCAAAGGATGTCATGGGAGTCTTATTTCCTGGTATACAGATCTAAACCGAAAATTTGCTGGTGTATCTTCTGAGAAGAGCAGTATTTTATCAGCCACAGGAAAGGATAAAGATGTAAAAATTGATCTTGCTCATCTTCCCTTCCCCTCCCCCCTCCCGCCCTCAATTTTTTTGCTGAACACGCACGCTCTGTAGTGCACTCTTGATGAACAGTGGGGAAAAAAGGGAGGAAGCCACTGAGGGCCCATGATTCTCTTTCTTATGGCAGTGGTGTTCAACTTCATGAAAGCTTTCACTTTCCTATTCTCTAACTACCTACTGGGGTGAGGATGCTACAGTGCTGATGTTTCCCATGGATTGGTGATAGGTGGATGGGGAGCTTCCTTCCTACGGAGTTGTTGGATAACTCAAGTCAGAAGGGATATTGAATGGCTTGCAGTTCAGTCCTCTGCTCAAAGCAAGGCCAGCTGTGAAGTCAGACCGTGTTGTTCAAGGCTTTGTCCACTCTGATCTTGAAAAACACAGAGTTTTTCTCCATCATAGAGACTGCCCAGCTTCTCTGGGTCAGCTGTTGTCCTGCTGGACTGTTCTCATAATGAAAATGTTTCTCCTTATATCCAGTCTGAATGTCCCTGATTTCAAGTCATGCCTGTTGTCTCTTGTCCTACTTCTATGCACTGCTGAAGAGCCTGTCCCCAGTGTCTTGATGACCTCTTTGTGGGCTCTACAGGCTGATGTTTTTCCTCCCAACAGAGTCAGCTCCTGCCTAAGTTGAACAAACCCTGTTACGCCAGTTCCTCCTTGCAGTGACCTTGGTGGCTCCCACCTGACCTCTCCTCAGTTTATTATTACGCACCTCGTGTTGTGGGAACCAAAACTAGAGGTAGTATCTAGAGGCACTCCCACAAGTGCCAGGTTTGGCAGGACAATCACATCTCTTGGTCTGTGGGCTGTGCTCCTGCTGGCATGCTGTTGGCCTTCCTTGCACCATGACCCCCAGCCCTTTCTGCCAAGCTGCTCCCTGGCCAGGCAGGCAGTCCCCAGCTTGTATCACTGCAGGCAGTCCTTCCTCCTCAGGTGCAGGACTTCGAATTTCACCAGGTTCCTGTCAGCCCATCCTTCCAGCCTGTCTGGGTCCAGAGCAGGGGCCTAATGTGTCTTTATTGTCTGGTGCTGCCAATTTGGTGTCATCCAGAAACACGGCAGGAGTGCCAGGTGACACCTCCTCTGGGTGACGGGTGAAGGTGTGGAACAAGATGAATCCTGGTGTAGGCCCTGTGGCACTCGGCCTCCAGGCACAGTACAATCCATTAACCACTGCTCATCCAGACTGTGATGTCCTGGCTGGGATATCAGTTTCTGTGGGAGACCATGTCAAGTACATATCCCAGTGCTCTTCCAAACCTGTCACAGCCAGTTCCATGGTCTTGCAAGGGAATCATCAGACTTCATTTCAGCTTCAGGGGGGCTAAGTTATCTGTCCAAATTAACCCTTCATCTAGTCCCAGCATGGACTGGTATTGTTTATGGTATCAGTATCAGCCTCAGAAGGTTGTTGCTAGGTAGTCCAGATTTTAGTATAGAATAAAACTGTAAGGGAAAGACCATACTGAAATGTGAGCTCCCTCTCCCCACTCTAACTTTATCTCCTCTTCAAAAAATCCCAGCCCTTAACCAGGAATTCAAACCAAGCTACTACGTGTATTCTGTGCTCCAAAGACTGTGCTGTGAAGCACAATTAAAAACCTTCGACAGAAAGGCCCTGAGCAGCAGAAACAAGCAAGAGTTCATGCTGTCCCAATGGGCATGTGTGGTCACACATGCAAATTCTTATTTCAGCAGTAGTTTTCCTCCCTCTGGAGCTCTGTAGGACAAGTCTCTTGTCGTGCCCTCAGTAAGTGCTGTGAGATTGCATTCCTTGGCAGTATGGCTCAGCAGTGGATGAAACTGTTTCTTGTAAAACAAATTAATCTGGCAAGGAGAATCTGAGAATGCAAAGTAAAACCTTAATTTAATCAGGAAGTGCTCGTAGCTGTAACTTTCAGGGGACAGCAGAGCTGCGTTCAACTCCTGCCATTCAAATTATCTCAACCAAATCGTGTAAGAGACCAAACTGTGTCATTGTTTGCTATGAAAATAAATGCAAAGCAATCTTTACATCCTGATTTCTATTTCAAGGCTTTAATTTACACTCTGTCTTAATGAAGATTTTTTTCTGTAACTACTTGGGTAATTTTGCTTCATTTTACTGAATAGGCTTCGATTTAGGATTTCAAAAGGAAAAACCTCCTTCCCTTCACCTGTTATTTAATACTCAACACAACTTCAAAACACTATACCCTGAAGTCATCTTGATTAATAACATCGTCTCCTCCTAGGCAAGTAATTTATCACTTGCTCCTCTCCTCACCTAGATACTACAGAATTTATTTCATGCTGCACTTTCAGTTTTGTGAAGGCTGATGTGAAAGGACAAGTATTTAAAAGAAAAGATTTACCATTTTTGCTTAAAATCAGCTCTGTTGGTAGTACACAAATAGATATAAAATAAAAGTCGAGAGAAAATGTATAACAGCTTAGTTGTGCACAGTGATTTTATTAACAAAACAAAAAATAAACTCTTCAGGTTGGGAAATGTCCATGTTCAAGTTTTGCAGCAATGAAATCCATGTAATTTCTCTTTACTATGCGTACCTTAGGGCTGTAGGGGCCAGAATAGGCTTTTGAATTCTTGACCCTGCCTAGACAAAATCATTTAACTTTGGTTATCCCTTGCAAGGCTAGACTTAGGTATCGCCCAGGGAGCCTGGGGGTTGCTTGGTATGAGTTGTGTTCGCTGAGGGGCTGCTGTGTCCTGGTTTGGTGTGTGGGTGCCACACTCAGCTCAGCAGTCACTTTAACTCACAGCAGGACCTCAGCACCAGCTGATGAGCACCTGCAGACTGGTCCTGATGGGGAGTCCTGGGCTCAAGATGAGAAGCCAGGAGCTCAGAAGCCCAGGAGCTCTTGCAGAGATATGAGTCCTTGTCTCTGGTGCTTCTGCAGCCGGGGAACAGCCTCCACCACCTTGCTGGAGTGGAGGCACAAGTTCAGATCTGCTCTGCTACGTGTGGCTTAGTGTCAGAAAGAGCAAATGAGACCAGGTCTTTTGAATCGTTGCATCTCAAATCCTAAAACAAATGTTTGGAATTCTGTCTTGAAAGGGCTTCATTTTTTCTTTGCTTTTTATGCTTATTTGGGGCTTTTCCAAAATCTCCATTCTAGAAGGAAAAAACCCACCCTTCATCTGATTTTTATCCTCGTTATTTTCACATCCAATTTTTCTTGTGCAATCAATGGTCTTTGGGCTTAAGTGGCCCTTTTTCTGCAGCTGTTATTTACCACTCACATATAGCTGTGAAGAACAGCCTTTGCTTTTGTAGGGTAATCACACTGCCCTTTCTAAGATTTCTCCAACATGAGAGATCCTCTATTTCCTGTAGCATCTTATTTGTGTTGTGCTGCCCCTCCTGCAGCTGGAGCACCAGCAATCAGTACTATTCAGAAGTCCCAATGGTGTCTCTTCTAAGGCCCAGGCTGTGACTGCCTTCTTCCTGGAAATGTCCTGACTGTCCTTCCCTGGAAATGTCTGCACTGTTACTGCTTATCGTCTTGTTTGCTTTTTTTGTGACTCATCAGACCGTCTCCTTGTTATATTAGTTTCTGAATGGCACAGTAGAAGGAGTTTTGTCCCAGAATGGATTTTTTTTTAAAGTGTAAATGGCTGGTCATGACCTGTTTGCAGAAGGAGTAATTCTGCACAGCGAAGTCTCATTTTAGTACTGCACCCTTTTGCACCAGGCAGGTGCAATACCATAGCATTTAGAGCTTATAGTCCAAATAAATGACCTGCCACAGGATGGAGGAGCATGAAACTCACCTCCAGTAACTTAAATTTCTACATTTGAGATAGCTGCTGATGTCCTTACAGACTCAAGCTAGACTGTTACGGTGCAGTTTGTCTCAAGGGCAGATATTGCAGCAGTTTCAGCACCAACTGGTGCCACGTGTGAACCTTTTGTTTGGGGGTCTCTCAGAGAGCTGGCAAATCTTACTCCACTTGCTGAGAAGAGGCAATCAAGCTAGTGCAGATGTTTCCAGCTGCAGTTGGAAATGCTGCCTTCTGTAACCTTGTAATAGTTGCCCCTGAGTAATCTACAAGCTCTTGGCACACAGTGTTTCTTTCCTGGGTGTATATATTTTTTTCATTTTAGGGATAATGAAATCAAGGTGGTGATAGCTCTGTGTTTGCTTGGTCAGCTGGGGCTGCTGCTGCTTAAAGTGTTTTAATTGTAAGTAGGTTGAGGAGTTTGGCTGCAAGGAGAAATGGGCTTGTCAACCTCATGTTTCTGGAAGCTGAGATCTTTGGATAGTGGTTTACTGCTCACCACCTCTTGCTCTCGGTGTTGTGTGCACAAAGTGCCTCATGCACTTTCCTTTACAGGGTTTTTTCTTGGTCCCTTACATCTCCTTTAGCCTCATTTAAATTCTCTCCACCAGGAGCACTTCTCGAGACCTTGTTAAGAATATTGGTATTTCTAGAGAGCGACCTGAAGGTGCTGTTTAGTATGCAATTGTCAGGCATGGAGGAAAGATCTTTTTAATGATACCATTGGCTGGATATGGTGTAATCCATAGCCTTCCGTTCCCCTAGGAAAAGGCCTGGTGCAACGCCTGAATTGTAATGAAAGAGTTGAAGTATTGCGCTGTTGAAGCAGAACTTATTCAGGTCATCTTTCAAAAAAATAAATAAAGGCACTTTCAAAGCATATTATTGTCTGCTAAAAATGAGAAGGGAAGGACAATTCTTTTTAGGGTTTTATTTTCCTTTTTTTTGTTGCCTTTGTAGTGGTTGTTAAGACCCTTCAGAAAAAAATCAGGTAATAAAAATCTGCTTTCCCTCAGCTTTGCTGGAGGGCTGTGCAAGCTGTGTTCAATTCCACCTTCCTATTTGACTATTTCAGTGTCAAAGAGTTGCATTCAGAGAAGCACCGCACTCACTGCAGGCACCGTGGAGTCGGCATTGCTGTGCTGCTGCTGTAGGAAACCAGTCAGTCCTGGTTCCCTCCTCCTGCCAAACCTGGAGCTAGGCAGGAGCCTGGGGAACCTGCCCTGCTTCAACAAGGTGGTACCAGATGCAGGACACCTGCTGAGCTCAGACCTGCGTGCACGCTCCCCAGCTCCTCAAGCCACTCACACTGCCTTAAACACGGCAATGTGAGTCTTAAGGTTTTAATTTGGCCGAGGTTCTGAATATCAATCTGATTGGGGTGGTGGTTCCTAACACGGCATGGGCTTAATGAGAATTGAGATCAACCCCTTTCTATAAGCATCCTGGTTTCTCTCCACTAGCCATCTTTCTCAGAATTTCTCAGTGTTGTTGACATTAACAAGCTCTTTAGATAAATGCCTTATCCAGAGCACCTAGCAGCTTTCTAAAAAGATGTACTTTTTTTTCTCCCCACATTTGTCCCTCCTTCTGTCATGGTTTCCAAATTCTTGTCATTGGAATTGGTCGTGTCTTGTTTAAATACTTTCACCTCAGTGTCTGTATCCTTTCTGGTCTCGCTTTTGATCTGACAGCAGTTTAAGGCATCCCTCCATTCTCAAAAATTTGAAATCCAGAGGTCAAAAATTTAGCAGCTCCTTCTGCCCCTCTTGAATGCCTATCTCAGATGAAATCTGAGTTGTGCAAGCATTTTGTGTTGTTTTTTATTCATGTTTTCAGGAATGTACATGCAGGTTTCTTCCTGTCACAGTTGCAGGCGAATAGCAGGGTGGACAAACAGTGAAGCAGAAGGGAGGCAGGTCGGCACCTTGGACCAGAAATGGAATGAAACAAATAGATCCCCACAGAGGGCTGTAGTCTCAAAGGACTTTATTGCTTTGGCAAGTGCAGATGGGAACCAAGTCCTCCACCAGATTTAACTGGAGCTGCTTGGATACAGCAGGGCTGCAGATTCTCATCCTGCAAGAGATGTTCTTTAAGATGTGGTGGGCATTTTTTGAAGATGGGACTCTGACCCCTTTCTTCAATCACTTACATTTTGAAGGCCCCCGTGGGCATTGTGTTAATAAACCACAGAAGGTCTTGCGGCCAAAATGCTCTTTACTCTGAACGACTGATCTACAGTAGCCTAAGCCCTCTGTCCCTTGCGCCACATGCGCACACTTGCAGGTCTTGCTCCTCAGGGCTTTGGAGTCAATTCCTGCTTCACCATTCGCCTTCTATCGCAAACCTCCTGCGCCGACGGCCCCCTCGTCCCCCCTCAATGTGCTTGTCCTCTTGCTGCTGGCTTTCACCTTTAGCAAGACCAGGATAATGTGGCTTTTTGGAAGCACGGAGCTGTGTCCCACCATCCACGCTCGGTGCCGGGGCAGCACAAACAGGCTGCAAATGTTTGTTCCCCTCTAATGAAGAGGCTTGAGGGTCTAGCGTACACCGTTTATTCTTTTTGAGTAAATATCCGTTCCCACAGGCATCCAGCAGCGTCTGGCAGAGGAGATCAAAAGGACATAAATGAAAGGGTTTTCCCCCCTTTGTGGGGGAAGTGGGCAGCAGGACATCTCCTGCAAGATTAGATGGCTGAATGCGCGTTTTGCAAAGCAACCCGTGCGCTCGGCCAGGGCTGCGCACAGAGCGGCTGCGCTTCCAGCTTGGCTGCTGGAGGAGCACGTGCAGCGTTTAAAATGTCTGTCTGCAGCATGGGCATTGGCAGGCAGAGCTTTTGCAGCCGATCAGGCTGTTAAATAATTAAAAGTCAGGGTTTCTGCAGATCTCTTGTGGTATTTTTCCTACCTGGGCAATGTAGCCTTTGGATTGGAGGGCCAGGTGAGGGAACTGGGTTGTTTTCATCTTTTAGCGTACAACAGGAGAGCCATGTGAACTGGAAAAGGTAACGGTGCAAATGGGAGCTGGGGCAGTGTTTCTGGGCAGAGGTGCACACCTGTGAGCTGCTGCCACTCAGAGCAGGTGAGGAGGTCGCTGTTTGAGGAGGGCTTATGTCCTCACGGTGACTTTTCACCATTTCCTCTGAGGAAGCATCACTTTGAGTCTTCAGCTAGTGGTGAGGTTCCTGTTGCCTGCTCTGGAGACGGGCCTCAGTTTAAAGAAATGGGGAACAAAGATCTTTGATGCTCAGTTTTTCTAGTGTCTTCTCCCTCAGCCATGTCTATGTGCAGTGTGTGCCTTGTCCATGTAGAGAGCTTGTAGAATCCATTCTCAGGGTCACTGTGCAGGAACCTTGATCTTGTTAGGTAGCAAGCTGGACAAGGTGTCAGCTTTAAGATCATTATAGTGTAGAGCTAGCTAAACCCATTAAACCTGTCTGAAAATCAATTCAGGCTTGGAGACCTGTATTATTTTATGACCAGAAGATGATTAACGAGTGAGCTGCTGTCTCTGGCTAGTCCAGTGCCCAGCATAAGTTAAGATGGGAAAGATGCCAAGAACTGGTCCCATGACAAAGAATGATGTTTGTGGTGACAGAAGGCTACAGGTGAAAACCTGTGACCTCCTGACCAGATGCAGCCAGGGAGAAAGGATTTCAGGCCATGCTGATCTTGTAAATCAGCTGAGGGTTGTTTGTCCAGAGATTACTTTGTCCATGGGTAAAGTGTCATTGAGAGGAGCCTTCTGCCAGCTAAAAGGCCTCTTCTTCTCTGCCTGTCCACTGGAGTAAGAGGCATTGCTTAACTGGTCCAGTTAACTGGGCTGGAGGGGGTCTGTGTATCTTTTATTCTGTAGTGGGTCCTCAGAGAGAAATTGCTTCCAGATGGAGAGAGTATATGAGAAATGTCTCGGCATCAGAGACCAAGGGAAGAGCTGGGGAAATAAAGTGCCAGGTTGCCCCCGGACCTGGGCTCTGAGGCTGTGGGAAGGAGATGCTTGGGGTGCCTGCATGGATGTTTCCTAGAACAGGCCCCCGTGGGAGAGCATGGGCAAAGTGCTCATAGTGCTCCTGAGCACGCAGCTGAGACTGATGCCTCCTGCATGTGCTGGGTTTGCTTTCTGGATGAGTGCATTTGTCTGGGGCCATTACTGCATCAGGCAAGCTGTTGCTATACTGACAGTTGGCTGTGAGAAAGTTAAATAAGTTTTTTAAAATATGATTTTGAAACATTTTCTCTGATTTAAGTGGTAAACATAGTATTACTTAATAGCCTTCTCCTGCTGTGTAATGCATTCCATGGAAGTGCATCACCAGAACTGGGAGAAGAGACTGTCACTTGCAAGGCTGTGGAGAATCAGTGGTGGGAGCAGAGGAAGGAAGCTTGCCTGCCCTCAGTGCAGTTTTTCTGTTTCAGTGATGTGTATATTGTATGAGTAACTTCAACTGGAGAGTCGCCCTTTACTGTAAAAGAAGACCAAAGACCCTGTAAGCACCCAACTGCACAAATCGTCCTTGTGACTTTGATGCCTTAAGCAGATTCTTGAAGATGTGCCCGATCTGCCACACTGGGAGTGAATAATCTCAAATGACACATTTGTTCCAGAGCCAATTTGAAACTGGCAGACCACCACAGAGAGGTGTAAATGTGAGCAGGAAGGAAGGGAAGTAATTTGAAAGAGAAGTGCTGCCGGTTGGAGCTGTACATCACTGATCAGTGGTGATTGACTTTTCTCCCGATTTCAGTGTCCGTGCTGCTCTGGCCAGGCCCCCAGCAGTCCTGGTCTCCCCAGCGGATGGCTCAGAGAGAGGCAGGATGTTTCCCCCTCCCACCGATCCCAGGGAGCATGGGAAGGGACAGCCACAAGCTGCTGGGAGCATAATTTGCTATTAGGCTGTGTGGTATCCTGGCTGCCATCAATTACAGCCTTCGCTCAGAATAAAAGGGAATGAAAGGGACTTTACATCCAAGCCATCTCCTGCTGGTGAGGACGGGCTGTGGATGCATTTTGAGAGGAAAGAAAATGAGGAAAATGTCATGCTGAAAATCTGCATATGCGAAAAGGATAAGAGGGAAGTTAAAACACACTCAAGAACCTGTGGTTACCTGCACAGACATGCTATCAACATGTAAATTAAACAACTTTTTCTAGAGTTTTGTTTTCTGAGAATAGAGAATTGCGCTTAGGTGGGGAGGGGAAAAACTGATGCACGAGCCAGCAGACTTTTTCTTGCTGTACAGCTGGTATCGAAATGGTATCCTGGTATCACAGGGAGCCAGAGCAGAGGAATATTTTTCTCTCGAACTGTGAGAGCAGCCCTGCAGTTCAGGAGGCTGGGATGGTTCTGAGCTCTGTCCCTGTGCCTGAAAGCTGTAGCCAGCTCTCCTCTCCCTGCTCCCAAGCTTGCACTGCAGACCTGCTCCGACAGAACTGGAGGGATCCTCCGTACCTGACCTGCATTTGCTGGTTTTTGCCTTTCCTGGCTTCCACTTCCACATGCTGAGCTCATGCTGGAAGTAATACAGCTAAATTGCTTCCTCCAGCTACTCACTCTCAATTGACTCTTCTCCGTGGGGAGCTTTAAATGATGCCCACGGGGCAGCACGGAGCCTGAAATCCCCGTTAACCCTGGTATTTCAAAAGCGATCAAGGCGAACAGAGCTCAGATCTCTGCTTTGGGAAATGATGCACACTTCTAACAAGTCATTACCCTAAAAAGAAGAAATGAGCCTTCATACAGTATGTGTTGACCTTCACTAAGTAAAGCACAATTTTTTCAGCTGTTTTATATGCTTGGTTGTGCATGAGCATGGCCCCCTTTTTTTTTCCTCAAAATGGAAGTGGTACAATGCTGCAGTGCTCTTTCAAGGGAGCCAAACTGAGAGAACATTCAAAAATCCACATTTTTTACTTTTCTGTGATAACCTAGTTAGTTCATGGAGGATAAGAGGATTTGTGGAAGATAAGAGGAACCAGCCTTTGTGAGTACTTGAAACTCACTGCCATACTTTACCTTCAGGCACTGTAGATCTTTGCCCTCCAGGATTTATTCACAGCAGCAGATTCCAGCTGTGCTCCCGGGTGAATTAGAGCTCTGAATTTATAGATTTGTCCACTAATCCTTTCACTGGCACTTAGGATCAAGGCAACTGGGAGGTGGTAAGTGCATTTCTTATCGGTAGTGCGCTGCCTATCACCAATGATAAACATCTCCTGAGCTGTCTAATCATCACAAAACTTTCATTTGGTGTCAGCAGGATGCTTGTAATTTGCTCAGATACTCTGAAACAGAGCTGTTCTGCCATTCATTTCGCACTATCCATGGCATGAAACGGAGACTCTGGGCAGAGAGGGACACCTTGCATGGAAGGCAGTCACAAAGGTTGGTGGGTTGAGACAGGTACCTTCCTTCCTCAGGGTTTCTGAGCAGTGCAGGGCACTAAGAGCAACGAAGAGCCTCTGGTTTGTGTGTGCAGCACGTCCCCACTAGCCTCGTGTTTCTTTCCTGGTCATTTCATGATGTGTTCAAGCTGTTATGGTGGTAACTCATTTTCTCCTACTGAAACATTGGTTAGCAGCCACTTTTCAGATCAGTGTTGCAAATGCAGCACAGAGCATGCAGAGTGCCTGCTGAGCAGCCAGAGCAGCAGTTAGTGTCACAAGAGAAAAAACAAACAAACCTGGAGGAGGACTGGAAACATTACCATGGGAAAAAGATGTCCTATTGATGCCATAAAGTCAGATCATGGGAAAACAAGCGCCTAGAAATATTTCTTCCCCTATCCATCCACACCCTCCCCCCAAGAAAAAAAAGAGTTTGAGCAATTTGTCTGCTTTCAAAGTTACATAAGTCTCCCAGAGATAAAAATCTGTGGTTTCTTAAGTGCGTCGGTGTGGTCCTGTGGCAATTGCACCCACGTGGAACCGACTGCCCGCAAAAGTGCGTTACAGGTGGAGATATGAGTTGGTATTTGCAAAATAAATAACCTATTTAAATGTATGAAGGAAAACAAGTGAGCTCACCCATGATGTAGTTCTCAGCTGAAATGTCATGGGCTGCATCATTTACATTCAGCCTCCCCTTGAACCCAAAGGAGCGCTGTGTTCAACTGTTTCACTGACCCGCGGATGGACAGACTGACAGGCTCTTTGTTAGAGAGGCAAGTTAGGAAATACCAGAGCTAAGGTTGTCTGTGCAACCTTCCTTTCTGCTCCCCATGCGGACATACCACAATATGGGCTTTAATTCCATAATCCCTCGGTCATTTTCCACTGGCCCCCTGCCTCCTACAGTGTGAAGGAGGCACAATGCCTCCTTAATGAGCAGACAAGCGGTGGCTTGGCTTATTACGATTCGGTCTGTGACCACGGACCTCATTCAAGTCCTGCTCGGAAAATGCCGTGTTTTGTTTTCAGCTGCTTTACAGCTTCTTCCACCCAAGTCTTGCTGGCCCTTCACGTGCTCAACCCCTGCACTCTGCAGAGGGCGTGCAGTGGTTAACACCCTCATTTTACACATGGAGACCAGAATGAGCAAGTGTCCAGCTCCTACAGATCCCTGCCATGCCATGCCCGTCCATAGTGCTGGGGCACAGCCCCTGAGGAGGGCTGACGTGGCTGTGAGCTCTGCAGCTCAGCACCTCAGCCCCTGGTGTCTCCAGTCAGCCATCCATGGAACAAGGGAAGGTAGATGTGGCCACCCCTTGCCACGGCCCTGTGGTTTCTTGGCTGTGACCCCTGCAAAGCACAGCTCTGGTTGTGCTGGAGATGTGCTCACAGCACAACCCCTGCCCTGTGCCCAGGGCAGAGGGGTCTGTGAACCCCGTGGATGGGGCATGGCATGACTCCAGCCAGGCGCCCTGGGATGGGGCAGCTTAGGAAAATGGTTGCCTTGGCAATGCTTTTACACTACCTGCCCAAATTTCTGTGCTGTACCTGCACAGGTGCCTTTTTTGATACTGCCACAGCGGTTAGGGTAGAGTGCCAGACAGAATCTGGGGGTTTTGTCAGTTGTTTATTTTTTTTTCACTTGGTTTGAGTTTTAGGTTCTTGGGGGTTTCTTTGGGGTTTTTTAAGTATTCTTGACTAAATAAAGTCTTCAGTTTTTCACTTCAAACCCATCTTGAATGTGAGCAGATGGGCAGAAACATCAGCTCAGGTGGAACTGGCACAGGCAAACCCTACTCTCATGGTGTGGGACTTTCCCCTGCCAGGCTCTGGAAAACAAGCTGAGCTCTGCTGCACTGTGATGGCTGTTTTCTACCAGCTGTGAAATGGTGATGAAGTGCTCTTTTTTTTGTTAAAACATACAGCTCGCCTCCCCCAGCTGATCTCCAAGCAAAGTCAACCTGCCAAGCAAAGTTGCGTTGGGCCGTGCGAAATTGGATTGCTGGATAGCTCACTACAAGATTAAACAATGGTGTAAAACTAGAACAGGGCACTTTTCTGTTAGATCTGTTATTCCCTTCAAATACCTTCATATGTTCTTTTCTGCTATGCCTTTTTCTTTGGAGGAGCTGCCCTTAAAATCCTGTAGACTCTTTGCCTAATTATCTTTTGTTTTGGTCCTCCTTTCTCAGCATCTGCAGTGATGCCTTCAAAAGCTTCAGCCAGCAGCTTGGCCAAGGGCAGCTGGTGGCCTGAGCTGCTCACAGTGTTCATTTTTTGCTTTGGTCTTCTTTTGCACTTGTGTGGTGCATGTAGCATGTGGCTCACGAGCACCCCACTCAACTACAGTGCAGGTAATCACTGTTAGTGGGGTTGGATCTGTCGTGGGAAAGAGAAACAGAGAAATAAGGAACACCCTCAGTGTCTAGTTAGATGGGTTTCTTTTTTTCATAGCTGTGATGCCACCCAAGGATTGTGAAGGAAGCAGTAGCATGCTTTGGTTGTAGGAGGAGCTTGGAACACGTAGCTTTTCGACCAGGAGCTGGAGGCAGGAGGAAAAGGGCTGTGAACAGTCAAGCGTGAAACATCGTGTACTGCCCGTGCTAGTCCTCTGAGACTTTTTAATTTATTTTTTTAATACAAAAGGAATAACTATGTGTATTAAAAAATGGTCGGCCCTGGCTTCAGATGTTATTATAATTGCAAAGTTTCTCATTTTCACGTAGTAATGGTGCTTTTGTTGCAGATCGATGTCCTCAAGGCAGACGTGGAGAGCGCTGAGTGGAAAATTCTGGAAAACCTGATCCTGGAAGATGTTGTTGAGCAGATAGGACAGCTGGTCTTTGAGGTGCACATCCACTGGCCTGGGTTTGAGGTCAGTGGCAATGACAGCACCGTGGTGCGGTACTGGTACAGTCTGCTCCGAGAACTGGAGCTGAAGGACTTCAGGCTTTTCCATACCTACAAAGACTTATCAAAACCACAGATGTTTCTGAAAAAGGAAGCCTTCAACGCCAGTAGCTGTTACACACTGAGCTGGGTAAATACAAGATGGAAATAGCAGAAAGGAATTTATGATGTGTGACTGCGAGCCATCTGGCCCCGTAGCGTTATTGAAGAGGATTTTGGCGTCACTGGCTAAAGTTGCTAAATATGCACGCAGTGACTGCTAACAAAATGGACTGGCTTTTATATTTATATGTTGTCAAAAGAACTGGCACTAGGAGAAGATACATGGTGCAGATTTGTATAGCAATATAGTTGCCAGTGGGTACATTGTCCCAGAGGACAGAGGTTTCTGTAAAGGTTTGTCTGGGGGAGATAAGAGCATGGCTTTTCCAGGCTGCCCCGTGCTCGAGCGTGCCAGCAAGGAGGGCATCCCTCTGGGGCTGCCCTGGGAAGCTCTGCTGGCTGAGCTGTGCCAGCCCTTGGGCAGGAGAGTGCTTGTGACGAGGGGTCTTTTTAAGAAAGTGTCAAGTGTTACTTCTCTGTAAAGGGATCATCTTTGATTTGCACCTTCCTTACTTTGGCCTTGTTTCCTATGGAACAAATTTTAGGCAAGAACAGTATGGTCTTGAACCCACTGGCAAATTTCAGCTGAATTTGGCAGAGACAGAAATCACCACCAAACTAAATTCCTACCTATTTCTTTGAGCAGCTTCTGAGTGCCCTGACTCTGGTTTTTTAAGCTAGTCTGGCTGCAGAAAGTGACTTCAGCGCTTCTGACACAGGAGACGGTGGGACAGAGACACTCAGCTGCTGGATAAGCTGCTGCCAGCACTTGCCCTCCTCACCCTCGAGAGCCTTCAGCCATTGAAGACAGGGCTTCCCCAGTTCATCTGCTCAAAGAACAGCTTGATTGAAATTACTCTTGCAATGGCTGCAGCAAGTGGTTTCTCATCTAGTGAGATATCTGTAAGAGATGAAAGTGAAACCTGGTCTTTTTTGTTTGTTTTGGGGTTTGGTTGAACATCTCCTGGTGCCTTTCCCAGTGCTGTGCCTGGATGCCTGCCACCTCCTCACCACCTTGCTTCTCCCTGGCGTAACGAGGCCAGACCCTGGATCTGCATTGATGCTGGCAGAGGTGGTGGCCCAGGCAGGTGCCCTGGACTGCAGCTGTGCTGGGGCTCTGCAGGCTGGAATGTGGATTGTCTGCAGTGCCCCCAGGAGCCTTTGACATTCCCCAGAGAGCTAAGGAGTGGGGGGAGCTAAAAAATATATAGCAGGTTGGTTTTTTTCTTGTCTTTAGATGAATTTTGACATTAAACTTTGCATTAAAATACAAGATGTCACCACTTTCATGTCTTTGGTATGGGGACTTTATAACTGCCTTGGGTTTCTGACTTCTTCAAGTCTACAACTTCCTCAAGGGAGGTGGTGAAGGGGGAGGTGCTGATCTCCTCTCTCCAGTGACCAGTGACAAGACATGAGAAAATTGAATGAAACTGTGTCAGGGGAAGTTCAGATGGGGTATTGGGAAAAGGCTCTTTACCCAGAAGGTGGTCAGTCACTGGAACAGGCTTCCCAGGGAAGTGGTCATGGCACCAAGACTGTCGGAGTTCAGGGAATCTCTGGATGGCTCTCTTAGTAACTTGGTTTAGTTTTAGGTCCTGTGAGGAGCAGTGAGTTGGTCTTGATGATCCTTACTGGGTCCCTTCCAACTTGAGATATTCTATAAAAGTAGCTCCTGTTTCTGCTCCTGCACATCCCACCTGGACCAGGGCTTTGCAGACACCCAGAGCAGGGCACTGTGGGTGCCCACCATGTCCTCAGCCAGCTCTGCATCGAAATCAAGATGACCTCCTGATGCAGATGCGTTGAATTCCCCATGTCCAAGATGTTGGGCAAAGCACTTTCCTCAGGGCTGAGCTACTATTGCCATCCCTGAGCCAGGTAATGCACAAACCAAGAGATCCACAACCTCTGAAAAATCAGTAAGAAATGCCTTCTCTGTGACAGCCAGCCTTGCTACAGCCCTCATACATTAAGTACTGAAGTTGTTTAACGATGCAGAGCCATGAGGAGATTCATCAAAATGCGAGAGGCTGCCAGGGTTTCCTAAACTAATGTCTGGCATGTTGGAATGGCCACGCTCGCTGCACCGCAGAATGGCTCAACTCCCATTTTTCAAATAATGGGGTGGCAAAAGTCCAGCTGCAAGTCCTGATTTATTAATAAAGTATAAAAATATGGGCTCTAGCACTGTACGGGTTTTTCCTCCTAACTAGTCTTAGAGTGAGTAGCCTAGTAGCTTATTATCATTTGTTTAAGAAACCAATAGATAGAGGTTAAAAAATAAATTACATGACCTCTCTCAGATGTTAAAATTCAAAAGGGATGCACATCTTCCATCATTTATTTCCCTGAAGTAAAAATGGCGATATGCAAATTACAGAAGTGGAGTAGAGGTCCAGCCTGGTTCTTTGGTTAGTAAGGGAGTTTAATAAACCCTCAGCTAATCTCTTGCCTGGGATTGCCAGGTAGTGTCAGGAACACTTCAGGCTACAGCAAATACATCTTTGGCAAAAAAGATTCCAATAACTATGGTAATTTTAAAGAAAACCTTATCTCTAATACAGGGTAGATAAAAGCCATTTATCATTCTGGAGGCAGTTATGTGATATTATAGGAGAAAATGAACGGTGCTTATTTAATGCACTCTCTGTGCCTTTCTACTTCACATCTCTTAGAGCAGAGTTACAGCCTTCCTTTCTGAGGTCTTGCTTTTATGCCCTTACCCCTTCTCTTTTATTGATCTCTTTTACCTAAAGAAAAGACCTTTAAATGAATTCAGTTCCTGTCTCCTAATGACTGAGCTGTCGGGTACGTGCCCAGGGACACAAGCCAGTGCTGGCTGACTGCTGCAGTGGCCAGGCTGGTGCTGAGGGATGTTGTGTGGGGTCTGTGTCTGTCCACTGCCATACCGAGGCACCATTGCCCCTGACCTGCTCAGAGGTCATCTCCATGCCGTAACCACATGCCAGTGTTGCACTCCACAACTCTTCCCAGATCACACCTGCCCAGAAATCACCATCGCTTCCCCCTTCTTCAAGGGCTAAGTACAGAGAGCACCATTAGAACCAGTGTGTGCAGGGCATTCTGCCCTTGTAGCCACAGCCTGGAAACTGGTAACTGCACGGCCGTGGAGGAGAGTCAGACTCAGCCCCAGATCTGCTCAGCATCACCATTACGGGTGTTGCCCAGCTCTGCTCTCCCCCCATTCTCCCGGCCTGCTGTCCCCAGGTGCACTGGGCATTTCCCCACACTCCCTGCAGGCACAGGCATCAGCTCTCCAGAGCACCCAGCCCGTTGCTTCCAGCCCAGGAGCCTCCTTCCCACCCACACCTCAGGTCATTCACGGTGGCCACAGCCAGTGCCAACCCCACCTAACAAAGACATAATGGCAGGTCCTGTTCCCGATGTGGAGCCATTGTTGCATCAGTTGGACAACTCCACCAGGAGATGTTTCAGCTTGGTCTAAAGGGGATCCTTGCAGAGATGACCCAGGGGTAGGGGCAATTCTACTTGCACAAATCCTTTTGTGGGGGTGAAGGCATTTCCCTTTCAGACAGGTTCACGGTGATTTATAAATCACACACGTTTGTGAATCAGAACTCACAGGTGCTGCCCATGACCTGGTGAAGATGAAGAGCAGCAACAGATGTGAATCCCCTCAAACCATCACAGCTGATATTGCAACATCAGCTTTCCATGGCGAGCCCATGGCAGCACAGAGGGGAATTTGTTAGAACGCTAACACACTCCTCCAGGAAAACTGGGCCCTTTCTGAATGCCACACCAGCTTTCTTGGAGGTTCCAAAATTTGCCCAAAGGAAGGCCTGACCTCCTGCTGCACTCCAAAACCTGCCATTTATTGCATGCACTCCTGGCCCCAGGCTTTGATCCCACTGTGACTTGTGAAAGGTTGTTCTTCGAGTGCCTCTCAACTGAGCAAGAACAAAGAAAGTGTAAAGGGAACATATGTCTGGCCTTTCCTGGCAGATGCCAAGAAGACATATCACCCAGTAGCACACCTGAAGAAATGGCACTCATTCTCTCTGGTGAATTATTCAGCAGCTGAGACCATCTGGTTCATTACAAAACTTTGATTTCATGAGCTTCATTAGCCGCTCCCTTGTCCTTGAAAGGATACTCAGGGTTATTCAGAAGGAAATCACTGTTGATTTTTCCCTGCTTGTTAACACGATGTGACATTTAATTGCAGTCAGTAGAGACCTGGTTTACTGGCAGTGGAAGTTCAGAGCTGACCTACATTCAGAGACATATTTATACCTGCCCCCCTCCACTGGCTTTCAGGGGCAGCATCTGCAGAGCAAGCTTGGCTCTTGAAGGGAACCACCTGCACTAATGAATGCCTCTTCCCTCAAACAGAAGTCCCTGTTCGCGGTGCAGTTTGAGCTGCCTCACGCGGAGTTGTGCCTGGTTCCGAAGGAGACCTTTGCCGAGACAGCCCGTGTCACATCCCTTATCCCAAACTTGCATGGGTGCCTGCTTTGCACTGCCTGGAAGCAATGACTCAAATGTGAATACCAGTGCCACGTCCCTGCTCTTTTTGGTGGATCACCAACATAGATCTTCCAGTTTAAGCAGTTTTCTGAAGGAAAGCGCAGTGCTTTACACAGTACAAAACCTCTGCAAGTAATGAATGAAAATGCTTCAATGTCTCAGCTGGTATTTCCCCCCTCTGTATTTGAAATTCCATTTCTGAATCAAACACAAACAATGTGAATCCCACCCTTGCATCCACCTGCAGATATCTAGAGGGGAGCCACCACCCAGGGTGCCACTGCCCTTGCAGGCAGGTGGGGACAGCTGCCTGACTGGTGTCAGACCTCTGAGGCAGCAGCAGCAGCTGTGCCCTAGGAGGGCCCATATCCCTCACTGGTGTCTCTCCACTGATGCCAGCAAGGAGCAGCCAAGACACAGGGACTAGGACTTCACCACACAACCCCATGCTGGCCTCCCAAACTAACTTGCCAGTCAGGAGAGGCCCTGAAATGACTTCCAACTTCTTCTTCATGAAAGAAAAATTGCTCCAAGAAACAGGAGAACCCAGGATCCGAAGCAATGTTCCATAATGTTATTCCACTCGTTTAATATTGGAGGAATAATGACAAAAAGCAAACAAAACCCACTCGTTCTGCTGCCCCAAGGTACTCCCAAAGCATCAGCACCAGGGCAGAGAAAGGAGCTTGCTGCAGGGAAGCTCTTCAGAGAAAACTCTGTGTGCTTTTGGAAACTCCAGGGAATGGGCCTTCCTTCTTTATCCTGTAGATGTCTGGCCTGACAAATGATTTCAGTCTTGAGCTCCCTTTTTATCTCCAAGGAATATTGGAAGGGATTATGTTTGACAGAGTACATGAGGAGGAGCTGAAGGAGCAAGACTGTATAGGGATGCCAAAGCAAAATATGAACAACACCCCTGGGCAAAGCCCCAGGGTGCTTGGGGAAATCAGCCTGGAGCAAGCTAAGGTGGGAGGTGAAATTGTTACAACTCTTCTAGGACAGGGCATTTTTCTTTTTTTTTTTTCCTCTTAGTGTCATTTTGCAAGAGTTTAAACTCCACCAAAAAAAAGAAAGACTTATTACACAATTAAAGAGTTTAGCTGGGGAATAGGAGCAAGACACCAACTGTGGGGCAATTATGCTGGGAGAATGGGAAAGATTTGCAGCTCCCAGAACTATGTCTGGGTAACTGTCAGTGGTCTTGAAGCTCCATAAAGTTCCTATTACTGAAATGACTCCCCAGAGGATTTGTGTTGCTGTCTTCCTTTCCCAAACCAGAGAAGCAGGCTCAGTTAGCCTTGGCATCTTCCAGATTAACCAAAAAAACCCCAAGGCCCAATGAGAAGCTCTTACTCTATCGACCAGTGCAGCAACGTTTCATTTGAGCAGTCCCCCAGTGGCGTGAAGCACAGCAGGGCAAAAGGAGGCTCAGAAAGGCTCAGTGCATTAAACATATTTTAAATATTCTGTCATACAAGATAACAAACAGGTCTGAGGACAAACTTCCAGTGTGCCTGGTGAAATTCACAGGTCCATGGCCCGCTGAAAGTTACTGCAACTTGTTTCTGAAAGCTTTAAATTCTGCTATCAGCTTCTGTAAACATAACCCTGCCACAAGCAGTTTTCTCTGAGTGCTGCAAGGCAGCCGTGGTGTCTGTTTTGCTTATCAGCAAGCCTAACAGAAAAGACATATTTTACTGCAAAATACGAGGCTTAAACTTCTGAGTGTACGCTAGTGAAGTCAACCTACAGTAACAAGTCCCTTAAGTAGTCTCCAGAGGAACAACCTCCCTGGCAACTGATTTTTTCTGGTGTATAGGTTCAACTGTTTATAAAAGTCTTCCAAGCAAAACTCCCCTCCCTCCTCCGCTCTCCGCGTGTTCCCCCTCGTGCAGGCTGCTTGTCATATGGAGTCTTCCTAGCGAACGGGAGCAGGATTTTGTAATAACCAGCTGGTAGAAAGAAGGAAAGTACATCGTGTTACTGGGCTGTGAGAGCTGCAAGGCTCCCTGTTTAAATCAGCTGTTAAAGACCACAGCGTTAAACGGCACGCTGAACATCTGCCTGCTGCTAAAAATCGGCTTTTTACAAGACAATCTTGGACTTTTCTGGATGTACAGTAATTTTGATGTTTGTTCTTCATAATGAGGGCAAAGACTGAGCAGCCCCATCTTACTGGGGACAATTATAAACTCTGAGCAAGACAGATGCCAAGACCATCTGCTTCAAGACAGCCAGCCTCCTTCCCAGCGATGCACGAGGATATGTGGGCTATTTCCCCCTCTCGCATATGAAAAAAAGTCCAAGAAAAAGCTGGCAAAAGGTCAAAGGAACTATCAATTTTCCCAGACAGAACTCCAAGAATGCTGGAGATAGTTGACCGACCTGTAAAACTTCTGCTGTGAAAGCAATCAGTATTAATAAAAGCAGCAACATATTGGCAGGTCGTTTCTGAAAGTTACAGGTGCACGATCAGGAAAATGACGATGCTGTGACAGCAGCCCTGCAGCCCGGCTTGCCCGGGTTCCTTCCTGGCAGGGCAACACTCTCGCCTCCAGCCCTGCCGAGATGCTCCTTTCAGCTTGAATCACTGTGCTGCATTCTCCACTAATGTCAGAGGAAAATTAATCGGGGAATCTCGAAATGCACTCTTCCCTTTCTTCCCAGGGCTGCCTTTTTTTTTTATCTGGATCTGTCTGCTCACAGGCCAAGTTCAGCCTAGAGGTCTCAGACTGGACTTGCTCTGACCAACACTTGTAACAAACCAGTTTCTGGTGAAACATGAAATTGGGAAGAGAAGGACATGATTTGAGCCGAATAGCCCAGAAAGAAATCTCTTCCCAGGTGGCTGCTGGAAAGACAAGTTTGGACCTGCACCACACTCACACACACATCTATCCATGTGCACAGCAAACTAGCTGACAACGTGAGCTTTGCAGTTTGCAACAAAAGGGAATTATCCTCATGAAAATTCCCCCTGCAGGCTTCAATGCAGATGTGAGAAATTCCACAAAAGATTAATGTGGTGACCAACTGTGAGGGACAAAGGATTTTATCTGAAAGTTTCTAGGGCAATTTTGATTCTGGGCTTGCTGCAAACGTTTAATCCCAATTCATCAACTCCAGGAGAATTGATTGAAACATTTCTTATTTTTTTCCTCCAAAGACAACACCCAGTGTATTACTACAAGAGTTTACACGCTTACCTACTTTGTATTTACTATTTTACACATCTCTATCTAAAGTTCAGCCTGGTAGGTGACACATGGAAAAACACAGTACCAATGACAGAGCCAATCATTTTGTGTATTATGATTTAAACAGTTTTAAGCATTTGGGAAAGGTGTTTCTGATGTGAAAGCCAGTATGTGTTCCTGTGGGAAGATTTTCTATCTGCTCTATTCCTCCTCTCCCCACTATTTCCCTGTACATATAAACTGTTAATGGTCAGGGCACACTGCCACATATCCATTTGGGAAATGTATTTGAAGGAAAAAATCCGTTCCAAATTACTCCAGCCCCCTTTCTCTTGAAGCAGCACTTGGCACAAAACACACACCAGAGCTGAAGCCCCAGCTCAGGAATCAAACCTTCCTTGTGAAAAGCACATCAGAAATTCATCCTCTGCAAGACAGCAACAGCTCTTTCCCACCCACATCCTGAAGAGCAGAGAAGCAGGAACAGCCTCTTCTCTCCCCACAGAGGATCAGTCCTCAGGACATGCTGGACCAGCTCTTTCCTCTCTCTCCAGGCTCTACCGTTTCCTATCTCAGTACTTACCTGGGAACAAGGCTGGGCAATACCCAGTTACCACCAGGATGGTGCTTGTGGAAACAGTGCATGGAGTTTTTCAGGCACACAAGGCTGCTGGGCTGGGGAAGTAACCAGGAACATGGAAACTCAGGGCAGTTACACAACAGCACGGACTGACAGTGGAATGACTCTCGAGCTCAGCATTGCAGAATTGGTCTGAAAATGCCTAAGCTTCCTGTTCTCTCACAAGGGCCTAACTTGTGTAACTCACTCTTTGAAAGACCAGAATTGTCCTGCAACCAGTCAAACAACCCAAACCCCACAAAACAACCAACCCATTTCCTTCCATCTCAACTATATGGGATTCTTTGCCTCAGCTACTACCCTGCTGTCAATTAAGGCAATTATTCCTTTGCTATCCTTTATAATGGATGAGCGGTGATTGGATTTACAGTAAACAACATGGTATAATTCAAAACTGTAATTAAAG
The DNA here is from genome assembly GCA_013398855.1 of Mohoua ochrocephala. Classification (NCBI taxonomy): domain Eukaryota; kingdom Metazoa; phylum Chordata; class Aves; order Passeriformes; family Acanthizidae; genus Mohoua; species Mohoua ochrocephala. Next base: position 189,274 of record VZTA01028968.1, read on the forward strand.
ACCGATCAATGGGATAAAATTTGCTACATGCATTTATTTTTATGTGCCCAAAAAAGAGAGCAGACAGGGAGCCAAAAGGATTTTTTTTTTCTCCTGCTGCCAACTTGCCTTAGTTTTGATGAACACTGCAAGAGAATGAGTTTATCTAAACACTGATACAACTGCACATTAAAATACCAAATGGTAGGAAATATTTTATACGGACACTGCAAGACAGAAAAATTGAATAAAGATAAAGAGACTTTTTATAAAAAGATTTATTAAAAATAAGTTCTTTAAAGAGAAAAAGTGTGACATGTATATACATTAAATTGTCAAAACCTTCACGGGGCTTATAATACAAACTATTCCAAACAGAACAAGAAACATTCACTTTTTTTTAATATGTCATGCTTATTGGAACAGAATAGCATATGGGAAGACAAAAAAAACAACACACTGCACACAACCATTACAAGGAAAACCCTGAAAATGAAGACTACTTGCAAAGGTGAGAGTGAGTGATCCTCATGATTCTACAGACAGAAACTAAGACTATGAATGGCATCTTCAGTTGATAGAGTTCACCTGACAACTGCTAGCTTCCAATTAATTCTCCACTTCTACTGTGAATTAGCAAATCTCAGCAAGTGGATTTGTGCTTATCTTTTCCAGCTCTATTGCAGTAGGTACCAAAGGTTTCTTCTTAGAAAGAAAGTTACACAATTGCTGGTTTTCTCCTTTAATTCTCTGACAGCCAGAACCACAAAAATAGTTTTTCTTAAAATTATTTTATTTTACAAGAGTGTTTTGCACAAGAAGTGGCAAGACAAACTGGCACATGATTCTGCATGCTTCAGATGACCTCAGCTTAGCTCCTCATTCCTAGATGCCATATTTAGAACTATATCCTTTCACTTGAGTCTTCTGAATTTCCTGGTGTTTAGTGCATATATACAGTGAGCTGAGAACGGCAGAATTACAAATGTCTACCCATCCTCACAGCAGAATGCACCCTAATCTGAGATGTATGCAGGACTTGCATCTTTAGGCCTTTGTAGCATCCTCTTTAGTCCCATAGTTTAATCAGACCATCCCAGCCGCACGTAATGACTTTGGATGTTTCGTGTGGATGCCACACGGCACCGATACAGACTTTGTCATGTGCTTTTAACCTGCTGTAGAGTTTTGTTGTCTTCCAGTCCCAGATGTTTAGTTTCCCGTCTGCATCTCCAGATATCACATAGCTGTATTAACAGGAATAAAATGGAAGTTGTATCATGCCTGCAGACTGCTTGTATACTATTACCAGTAGCAACTGAGCAACAGAAAGGAGCTTCCCCCAGGGAGCTTCCCATCTGACACAGCCTGCAAACATACCTACCAAGGAATTAGCATTCATGCTGTGCTCCAAGAGCACACAAGTCCTGCAGAAGGTGATTCATCAACTGCGAGGTAAATGTGCTAAGCAGTGTGATTATACCCTGCACTGTGTTACAGGAACCAAAGGGAAAGCGCCACAAGTTTCTCTAAAATTATAGATGCTTTTTCCTCCGCGTTTGCTGAGGTTATTCCCCAGTTTTTATAGTAATTGGTATCCTATGTACATACAGTACTAAATGTATGGGCATATTACTAAGCCAACAGGAGGAAAGAGATGGTTCTCTGAACAGTAAATGAGGATACCCACAGCAGACCTACGAACTGGGGAAACTGGGTGAATTCAAGTCCCAGATACTCTAGATAAGTGCACGTTGTGAGAACAGACCCTACGCTGCACACTATGTGCAAAAAGACAGATGGGAGTCAGATGTGGAAGCCTCTCTTAGTCCTATCAGATGCTAAGAGTAAACTTTCTGTTCTGCTTGGCAAGGCAGCTCTGCCTGATGCTGAGCTAATAGGATGACTGGGCATTCATGAATGTTGCAGGGGATTCAAAAGGAAATTTAGTACCGGCAAGTTTTAAGATGAAGTTCATTAACTTACCTCATATCAGGTGAAAAATCCACTTGACAAGCGTAGCCAGCTACCATGTGACCTTTAAAAATTTTCTTTTTGTTTAATCTGAATCTGTTCTGAGCTCCAAAAATCAAGATTTGGTTATCCATCGACTGGCAAGCCAACCATTTCCCTGTGAATGTAATAAACAAAGATGGTGTCAGGGTGCTGCATCTGAGGAAACAGACCTAACTGGGATGGTTTTAGAGACTTCTAGAATTTTTCTTGCACTATCTTAATCCAGATTTTCATTATGCAGCAGGGTTCTAGGTAACAGTTGATAATTGCTTCTGCCTGGTACAACTGCCAAGAGTTGAAACCTTATGTTTGACAGGATTTGGAATGCCTAATCCTACAAAATGCACTCAGGCCTCTACTAAAACTCTGGCTGTTCCAGCTATGTGCTGCATCAACCCCACTGACTTACTGTTAAGTTTTTAAGATACCATGTAATCCTGCTGCTGCACATAACCACGTAACTCACTGAGGGGGAAAAAATCCATTCAGCTGTAATCTACTCAATCACCTGTTTTGTGGGTACTCCAGGATAGTCACCCCTTCTTTTCTTTATGGGTAAAATAGGTCTAAGGTAGACGAAGGAGTTTGAAAATACTTACATTTCTGCAAATATTTAGTATTATCTGCCTTAATGGAATGCAATTAATAAAGATATTTAGTGAAAGAAAACCCGAGGCTTTTCTTATCTTAACCTTCTCATTTTGCGTCTTGGCAGTGCATTAACTCCTGCCTGAGAATCCAGTGAAGATGATGTGCTACAGAACACCCAGAACAGAGACTTCTGTTCCGGAAGGCTGCATATTGTCACTGCCTTTAAAGTGTTTTATGCAGTGACAACGTAACATTAGCTGCGCAACAAGTTGATCAACCTCTACTCAGCATAATGAAACTGTTAAGAGCAATCTGGCAACACTGTAATAATGGTGACACTAAAGCTATTTAAATTTGGCCAAAACAGATAACAGGAATTTCGTCCTGTTAGAAGGGTTTTCACCAATTACTTGAGGCACTAAACAATTATCCTCCTTCAGCATGATTCTAATTGAAGAAAATAAATACCAGTGAAACACTAACATAAAGAAACGCTGACGTAATTTGGGATTTATCTTATGCAAGAGTTATTTGGACTATATTCAGAACAGAAGGGGACGGGATGATGTACAACATCAGTTTCTGCTTTAACAGTGGCACCACAAGGACTGCTGAACTTGCTTAACTCTTTGCTGCCATTGTCAGTTCCCACCATTGTTTCTCTTAATATTTTACATACAGCAAGGAGCACATGGTAGCTCTATGAAGAGTCCTTTTGCCTTGTCTGGATGAAGGCCCAATTTTAAACTGATACAGTTATCCTGATATAAACCCTCATTTCGACATACTTGTTCTTTAGAATTTTAAATCAAAACAAGATCCAGTCCAATCTTGGAATAAGTGCACAGAGTGACTGGGGAGGGGGGTTAGTCTGGGCTTAAAGGAGGATGCAACGCAGCAACATCACAGGAATATAACCAGTAAGACATGCCTCTGTAAATTAGGTCTGAGAAGGCAGTAAAGCGTTAACCTACCATTTGGAGACAAAGTCACGGCTGGCATGGAATGCATACTTGGCTCAGCTATGTACTTGAAGTCTACAGGAATGTCCCTGCAAAAGGAAGAAGTATGTGTTTTATGAAGACATGGAGATGTTCCAGAGAGCTGCCTCAAGTCAGCTGATGATTTACATGGTGACTGAACCATGGAGAATGTATGGTGGCATCCAAAGGAAGAACATGTAAAAGCTCAAAAATAATGTGAATGTCCACCTGAGAGCTCCAGATGTGGAGCCATCTACGGCACAACCTCTGAGAGTGTGAATTTACCCCAATCAAATGATCCAGAGTCTAAATTGGAGTAATAATTCTAATTGTTAAGAGCAAAACTGTAACGCAAAGTTCCTTTATTGCCTCCAGTATAACTGCAGCTCTTACAAAGTTCCTATTTAGATAGCAAGAACATACTGACACATGCGTGGATCCTGCTGGAATATCTTATTGACTTGAGTTTTAACTTGAACAGTTCTGCCTTTTTTTAAATTCTTCTTTTTTTAAACATTTTTGAAGGAAAAGAAAACAGGATTGTCTCTCTCTCTCATCTATTTTCCTCCTGATCAAAATGCCCTTTTCCTCTTGATCTCCTCAAATAGGATGCCAACCAATTCCAAATATTCACAGCTGAACTGAATGCTGAACTCCCCAGCTCAATTGCATACAAGACTGTGCCAGAGCATGTCCATAACATACACTGTCCTATACAAAGGCCTAGGGAAAAAACAAGGACAGTCTAATCCTTACTCCGCAGAACTCCATTTGGTTTTGACTATATAAATTGAATTACTAACGGTTTGTGCATATTCACAGTATTCCTCATACCCTACATTGGAAGACTGGAAGAAAGGGAAGGCATGCACATGGCTTTCTCATTAAGCAAAAGAAACCTCCAACAGAAAATAGATTTGATTAATGTATTCTGCAGAAAACACATGCAAAATGTTCTGTAGCAACATTAATTAATACAAAGGGGATGTTTATGACTTCATTGTCTAATTCACAGAGCAGAAGGGCTGCTGGGACACTCTTGGAGCGGGGAGCGTGGGTGGCTGCCTCGTCCCAGCTGCCCGAGCCTTGTTGGATGGCAATACAGTCAGCATTAGCAAGGTAATTACCATCCTGCTTTATTGTGGAGGAAGTTATTTCCCGTCATCTTGAGTTAAGCAACACACACAGGGGCAGCAGGGTGAGAAGCTGCTCTGTTGTCAGGAAGCGACACAAATGCTCCTGTGAGTTAAATGTTAAAATCATTTATTCCTCAGAAAAAGAAGGGCAACCCACTTAATACGTTCCATGGATAAAAGCCTGCGTTTTAGGCCAGGGATAACCAGCTTCCAAACAGGCAGACCTAAGACTGCTGTTGGGCAGCAAATCTGTAAACAAGTAACAAAAAATCCACACCATCTCTGAGGCCGATCGACACAACAGCACAGCAAGTGCAGCCCCTGTGCCACATCCTACCCAGGTTCCAGCTCCATTTACAGGACGCGAGGTTATTGCTGCAGCAAGGCCAGGCCCTGATCCGCTCCCATCACCCAGCGCTCCTGCACACCAACAATCTTCTGGAGCCCTCAATGCCAGGTAAAACCAATCCCACTGGAAGCCCCGTTAAAAGTCTCATCACAGAAGATGCATCTCCAATACCGAATTGTACTGCAGGCAGAAATTTAAATGCAGCACAGGTTGTTCTGCCTTCTTCTCCTTTTACAAATGAAGGCTGGCTCATCTACTAGAATTTATTCACAAGAGCTCTTCTTCATGTTGATACCTACCAGGCACACTTAGGACAGCAGCAGGATATGCTGCATTAAACTATTAGGCAGAATAAAGAGATGCATTTGTGTTTCACATTTGCTTCAAGTCAAATTGCTAAATAAGTAATGTCAGCCTGCTCTCTTAAAAAAACCTTAAAAAAATTACCAACACAGATGCTATCATGATTGCCCAACCTCAAAACTCATGTGATATAATTTTTTTGGTGATCAATTTTTAAAATTTAAATATTTCAAAGTCCTTTCCCCACTTCATAGCATTTCAAAGGCTGAAAAGTTTTAAATACCAGAAGTGATACCTGCTAGCCAAGATTTAGAAGCGTTATACACTGGGGTTCTGATACAGCTTCTTCCCCAGGCAAGAGAAAGAAAAATCTTTTTAATGAAAGAAGGAAAAAAACCCAAGCCAACCCAAACACCCAGTCCAACCCAATCCAGTTTTGGGACCTACACATCATGAAGACGTCTCTCAGGAGACTACACCATCTCTTACCAGGAACCATGGGCAAAAAGGCCTGCTGAGGGGCACAGCTTTACAGACATGACAAGCCTCCCAAGCCTGCCAGCATAACAGCTAAATTACCACTGCACAGTTCTTGCTTTGCTGGCTCACTTGGAGGTACAAAGAAGTAACAGCCTCCAAAGTTAAAAGCCCAATTAATTTCACTGCTTACCCAAGCAGGATCAGATGCTTGGGTAAGCAGGGAAAAAAAAGACAAAGCAAAGACAAAGTAACATTTTGCATTTCTAGAAGAAAGAACACAGAATATGATACCCATGCCAACTTTAATATCCCAATCACATGAAATGCAAAAGCAGACAAATTTTCAAGTACTCCCATTAATATTCCTAAATAAACCATGTAATCTACAAGAGTCTGTGCTATACTTGAAGTCTGAACTTTCAGCAACCAACCAACTGCTGCAAATCTATGTACAGCCCAGTGAAATCTGTGCACGGGATGAATTCTTGGGGAAAGGAGATTTAAGTTCTCAAGAGTTCCTCACTGTGATGAAGTCAGACATGCCATCCCATTACCAGCTCTGGCCAAGTCAAAGTGTTTACAAAACACACTACAGAATTCCTCTAGACAATTGAAACTAAGCAATTAGACCAACTTTTAATTACTGGCTTTTAAGGCCATAGTCAGGTCATAATTACTTCACTTTGTTTCTGTAGGATACTGAAGAAACATTGTGCTGAAGAACATATGAAGAAAAGTGCCAAAAGGTGCAGTAACCAAATCACTGCTGAGTTGCAAACAATTTTCCTTATCGATTTAGGAAAAAAGGATTTGAGAAATAATTTGCCATGGAAGTCTCTGAGCTCCAAAGTCTTCCATAATGAATGTATTAACTTAGTTTTAAGGCATTTTAGAAATCTGGATCTTGAAATTATAGAAATATGCTTACAGACCAATTAACATATATCATGACAGGTTGTGGGGAAAGGTTTTCAAGTCACGCCCAGGAAGATGGCATTACATTTACTCTTTATAAAACCAAGTAATTTCCCAACAACTGCATTACAGAATATTGCCTAGAGTCGAGTTCCTATCATTTCAACAAGGGAGCTCTTTCTTCAGTGTACAACAAGCTATTACATATTTTTTTTCAGAAGGAAAAAACTTCTGCTACTGGAACAATCAGGTTGCGATGTTCCCATGCCAGAACCTTTTTGCCTTTCCTGCTTCTCCCCACAGACTGACTAAATCCACCCACTTCACTATTTATTTCAGCCATCACACAAAGCTCATAAAACAAGGGCAATCCAATCTCAAGGAAATAACAGATTTGTGCAAGCGAGATCATCCTCCCACTCACCAGAAAGGAGACATTCCTTAGCAGACATGGTATTGTAAAGATTTCTCTTTAAGGAGCTCAGTAACTGCATGGGTCTACTTAGGAAGTACTGAACAGAGGCTTTCTTGGAGTGGCATATGGTGACAGCATTTTATGTCTAGCCTAAGCCTAGGTTCCCAGACTTTGGTCATTCCCACTGCTACTGGCAATGATAGCAGCCGATCACAGACAAGCTGAGGATTTAGCTGGCTGCCTGGGTAACATTCCAATACCACAGATTGGAGCCTCTTGTCTAGGCCACAAAAAAAAAAAGAAAAAAAAAAAAAAGCAAGCAGCTAGAAAGGAACTGATTAGTCACAGAGCTGTCAAACTAGTGTCTGTATTATGCAATAGCTTTGCATGTGTGAACAGCAAAAGGAAATGAATACCTCAAGATATGGGACTGATTATTTCAAAAAGAAATTTCAAATCCTAGAGGAATCTTAAAAGTCTTAAGTTCAAGATCTTAGTACCTAGAACCTTGTGAAAAACATTTCAGATAGGAGTGATCTGTTTTCTCCGCAGGTTAAATGTTAAAAACCGGAAGCCATTTCAAATATTTTGTATTATTTTTTTTATTGGACAGATTCTCCCTTTTCTGTCATCTATTGTATTCATACCGTGTGTATCAATGATTGCCAAAAGCCAGACTAACAGAAAACCAGAATAAAGCTACACTAAACTAGTTATTTCAAACGTAGGCCAAGTATTATATAATGCTATGAACATCCAAGTTCAAAGCATTCAAAACCAACACACACCAACTGTAATAGAGCAGACATTTCTTTAAGAGGTTAATTTAAAGACTAATACACCCTTGGGGAAAGGGGAGAGAGCAGAGACCACTAATAGAATGCAGTGTGCTTCAAGCTGATAGGGCTGTCTTATGTTTTCTTTGGGGAAGAAGAAATCTATGAAGTGTCTCAAGCATTAAGTCAGAATAGGGTTTTAAAGCTTTTCCTGAGCTAGCTAGAACTCAGTACACTCCAGTGGCCTATGTGCTATGCACACTTTTAAAAATAAACTCTCTTCTCAGTTTGCTCACAATATATACTTAGAGGTAAAATTCAAAATTTTAAACTTACCATTCCCAGACTCTTAAACTCTTGTCATCAGATGTACTCACAAACCTTCTATTTTCATCCACAAACACAATGGTGTTGACAGCTCCCAAATGCCTATCGTATTCCTGCACAATCTCACCACTTCGAATATCCCACTACAATTAAAAGAGTCAGAATTAGAACCTGGTTTTTACTGAATAGCAGTATTTTTAGAGACATAAATATTGAGTAGACATACCTGCACAATTTTCTTATCTGACATTCCTGCAACAAAGAGATTTTGTTTATCTTCATCAGGATTGAACTTGACACAATAAGGAACCTTCCTGTTGGTGAATCTTGAAATACACTGCCCTGCAATAGAAAACCCATTCACAGTGTATCAGGTTGGAAGTGCTATGGGCTGATTGGCTGTTTGCAGACATTGAAAAAAAGCACTTTACTAAGAGCGGACAATACTTTTTTGAAAGTCCTTGAGAGAATTAGAGGGTAGAATTCACCTTGCTTTTTGATTAGACCTTCTATCACATTTGTGTGCATGCAACTGCATAAACATGCACACATACAAACTGTTCTGTAAGTTTGCTACAGCTTTCCAAACAATCCAAGTGCTCAGTACCCTGAATGCCACCAGGACAGATCAAGACGATAAGGACTGGTTCAGGATATCACAAGCTGACCACTGTCTTTGCAAAACATCACGTCCCTAGGAGCAGAGGTCTTCTCAACAAGAGAAAACAAATTTGGGCAAGAACTCAAGACTAACCTCAGAAAAGGGTACCAGTAATGCAACTGCAAAATAAAGCCCTGACCTCCCCTCTTAGCTTCAGCCACAAATACCCTGATTACGTGTTATCCGTAACTTACGAGAGCCGTGTTAATCTGAAAGCTCTGTCTAAATAACTGAGTTCAGACTCAAGTTCAGACTCAAGACTGGAGAATTTGATTTACACCTTTCTGGCCATCACCTGCATAAGATTAGTGGCACTGCTGACCCAGAAAACGAATATATTTTTCAAACATGGGACCTTCCTGTCTTAGGAAGAGACTCAGGTTTAAAAGAATACTGACAAAATCGATCCTGTATTTTTTTTAACTTAACAAACTATCTGTATTAGAATGTTACAGAGTATCTCCCAGGCATGAAAGCATCAGACCTATCCTTCAACACTCTATACCAGCAGCTCAGTTATCACCACCTTTTTTTATTTGGAATGCTCTTCGAGTTCAGGTAAAGCAAAAGACTAAGTGAGATAATTTTTCTAAATTAAGCATATTTAGGTGTAAAGAGTAATTTTATGGCTGTAAATGTAAACATGCTATTAAATTATTTGGCAAGATGTCTTTTTGCTGAAAAATTGTTCTAGCATCACAAATAACTATCAAACTTCTCAAATAAAAAGGGATATGAAATACAGGCAGTGTCAATTGCACCATTACAGATAACAACAAAACATACAGGGGCAAAAAAATGAATTATCCTGTAATGAAAGCCTAAACAGTGAACTACAAGACAAATATGAAGGACAACTGGAAACAACCTGAATGATAAGATACCTTTATAGCCACTATTACTTAAGAATAGTGCCAAATAAGAGCACCTACAAACACAAGCCTACCTGTTTCAGTGTCCCAGAGTTTTAGGTAGCGGTCGTAGGCAGCACTAAGGAACCGAGTGCCTGCGTTGTTAAAACAGATGTCTCGAACAGCTTTACTGTGTCCTACAAAACAGAAAAAATGCAGTGGTAAACTCTCCTCCATTCATACTTAGAACTAATGTGTTGGGTTTTAAAAAAAACCCCAACTCATATTACTCAAGTTAAATGCTCTAACAATGCAAAGAGAAGAAGAAAATCCCTTATTGAAGTTCTTCATGAGAACTGGTAAAGAATAATTCAAGTGAGAAAGAAGAAGTAACTCCTAAAGAATAATGAGAATAAAACCCCATAACACCCTCACACCTCTAAGACACTGGAGAGAGAAACAAAAGCCTTGCACAGAACCAACCATCATAAATTGATACACAAGCAGAACTTCAGAAGAAATTTAAAACAGTCTAATAAATGCCAACATCTAATGAAAAAGAGGAGAGACAAACACTACACGAGACACATTTAACAGAGAAACATTTATAATTAGAAAACAGGTACAAAATATGGGAAATATTAGATCAGAAAACTAAGAATGCTTTCATCTGATGTTAACCTTGCTACCCCTCAGCCTCAATACTTTCATCTGACCACCTCATCAGACTTGCAGTTCTTTTTAGTTAAAGTATTGACACAGTAATTGAAATACAGCAAAATGGCAGGCAAATCTGGTCGATAATAAGAACCTTTTGAGAAAAACAGTCACACTGTTTAAAAAGAGCAGTCTATTGAGAGAGAACCTTTTTTGAGCCATCATCTTTGCCACACTGCTGTCATGAGAAATAATAGGTGAAAAAAGACTTCTTTATTGTTACTCAACATATATTCACTCAGCGTTCTAGAAATGTTCCTATTTCAATAGGAGAATCAGCTACTTTTGTTCTGCATTCAAGGCTGCTAAGAAGTTTGTATTTCTCTCTCTCTCAGCTATCTGCTTTAAAAAGCACCTGTTACACGAACAAAGACTGCACCTGAACCTAAAAAAGATTTCCCATGCTTTTGCACTAAAAACTCAGCACAGATGGAATGACCTATTTAAGGTGGGATCATCAGATCATGAGACGCCCTCGCTGGTTAAATACAGAGGGTTGCTGTTTTCAACATGAAGATGGAGCAATTTAGTGTCAAAATTTTGCCTTTGGAAAGGAGTTTTGCATAAAGTATTGATGACTGCAGTACACTACTGTTTTGTTTTAAGGGTTGTAAAGTGTTACACATCAACATTAAATTGCTTGGTATAATGACAGAGTTCTTAATGAAATGTGCATCTTTTTCAATTCTTACTGCCAGGATTGCACACAAGTCCTCTCCACGATAAATTAATAAGCTAGCCTAAATCATATTCTTCCAGGAAGTTGTTCTAGACATAAGTGAGTTTAAAAAAAGACCATTACCAATAAACGTTCGTAGACATCTTCGATCACCATATACTTCCCATAGCTTTGAAAAAAAGGATGGGGGGGAAATACGTCAATTGTTAAACAATGATGATACTGAAATTAAGTGCAAACATATATGGCAACATTTTTAAAGAAATTCATTGCAAACATATACCATCTACTGATTAATCACAGTCCATCCAGAAATTCACCAGAATGCTGTCATTTTCCTGTTAGCAAAATCCTCTTAGAATAACTAAAACTCCCATACCATATTCCAACTTTAATGACTTAAGGTTTTGCTACTAAAAAAAACCCCAAAACATCAGCTTTCTGATGTTATATGCTGGACTGAAGTGAGATTAGTTCACACTGCAAATGCTTCAGTAAAAGACTTCAGCAGAGACTTATTGTTAGTTGTAAAACTAGGCTTCAGAGAAAATGAATTAATATAACAACAAAGGCAATAATGTGATAAACTTGTGACCTTTTAAATGCTCTTAATAAACAACTAACAGTGTTCTAACAGCCTCAGTCTTGTGTACTGTTTCCATCTTTGTTCCAATGAATTTGTAATTTAAAAATTAAGTGAGAAAAATAAAAGCAACACAGACAAAAGGTATTTGGTAGAAGTACCAAATGTTTATGTATCCTAAAATGCACTGTCTGTATTCCAGGATGGTATAAAACGTATACATGAAAGGAGAAAAATAACTCACCTTAATTTTGCAATCCATAGAGCAAGACAACAGTATATGCCCAGACAGAGGAAACAATCTGACTGCACTGACACCCTGTAAATAAGAACATAAGTTAACAGTAAGTGGATCATCTAGATGTTTCCTCAGTTCATTTGCCCTCTTTTCCAAGCAAAAAGCTAAAGCTTATCTTCATAAAATATACAGATACTGTATCTTGAAAAGAAATAACCTGCCCACATTCTATTTTAGAAACAGTGATGTATTCTGAACAATTGTTATTGGAAAAAAATTGATTCCCTTCAACAGCTGTATAGTAAGCTCCTTCAACATCCACACCATTACTGTGGTAAACACAGCAAATAAATACAAACTGAGGGTTGGGGGACTGTCTCTGTATAACAAACCTTTTCAGGTGGGGCAGGTGAGGAATTTTAAAAAAAAAAAAAAAGTTTTGGCCAGCTCAATTTCTTACATATACTACCAGTTCCTTCTACCCACCGAGCTCAGATTTCATGTCGATGATTATACTCATATGCCATCGAGTTCCTCCCTCCCACCCCTGGCTGGAGCTGGGTATTTTATCCTCCCTAATAATGTCTACTTATATCCCCCAGCTTTTCTAAATTTGTCAGCCCATTTTTCTTTTGCCTCTCTCATCGATATCATTATTCATCTTGTTTGAAGGAAAAAGCTATTTTATGCATCAGTCTGTTGTAATAGGATAATAGGCAGAGGAGTGACTAGAGCTTTGGGGAGGAGATGTCATTCTGGAAAGCCCTGATAGTTGCAGCTATAAGCTCGTTGATGCAACAATCATTAAAGAAGAGGTCAGAGACGTGACTTAACAAAAAAAAAATGGTAAAAGCTAATAACCTTCCCTGTGTCCTCATTTCTTCCATCTTTCAAATATTATTAAGGTGCTGCCCATTGCAGTGCAGCATATTCCCCCTCAAGCAGTACTTAAAATTAGTGACAAAAGAAGCGGCAAATTGAGTATATGCTACACAACCCTGAGCAGTGAAACACTTTTTTAATACCAGAAGTATGTACACAGTTTTGGTATCTGACACAAGAAGGAACTGTGGATGTTAAGCAGCATCAAAGAAAACCCTTATCAAGACACACCTCTCAAAGGTATTAGCTGTAGATGGGAAACCTGTAGTGCTGATGCACCATAATCACTAAACCTATGTAACTTTTCCTAAGTTTGATACGAAATAGCCCTTAAGCACTTTTACTACAAGAACCCCTCCATCCCCAAACATTCATAGGAATCTCTAGAATTAGCCTTATTGTTATTCACGTGGTAGTTTAGGAAATAATTTCAAATCCCGCAGAAGTCACTGAATAATACTTTTCCCTTTAAGGTAGGTCAGGAAGTCACTCTGTTAACACAAAAGTATATGCAGCCAGACAACTGCAACTGAGCAGGCAAACGCCTGGTGTGAGCAGGTAACGCAACCAATTACACGCAGAGTACGGTAAAGAGGAAAATACTCTTTCCTTCTACCGATTCTTCAGTTTTTCTTAATTCAGAAATTACTAGCTGCAAACTGAAAATTAAACGGGTTGTTATGCTGTATGCTCACAAACATTCCTACCTTTGTATGCCCAGACCACACGTGGATTTGTTTCTTTGGAAGATAGCACTTCTCAGGTGGTACTGTTGAACGGAGATTAACTCCGACATCTTGAGGGACGTGAAGATAAGATCTCCCCTGATAGTCATACATTTCTTTAACTGAAAAGGTAAACACAGAATTCTGAGAATCTATATTTTAAGAGCTTATAATCTTTGAAAGGCTCAACAACTCACACAATTACAGTTTTTCTCAACACAGAACAGCTGTGTAGAGGGAGAGGTGAGAGAGGGGGTATAAGAAAAAAACAGCTTCATGGGATACAGATGTGGAATCTTATTTAACATCAGTTAAACTCAAATTAAGTCATTTCAGCAAAGTCTGCTTGGAATCTGACAATCCAAACATGAAGACAATCTTTCTCCTATACATCTTACTCATCATCAAACAGCGAGAGTTCCCCTGACCAAAAAGACTTTGCTTACACTAACTCTACATAGATGAAAACGTGTTACTCTAACCCTGACATTTGCTTGCAACTCCCATTCTGGCCAGCTCTGGGCTGTGTCAGTCATGTCAACAGAATTACAAATCAAGGAAGAAAAGATTCATTTGGCCAGCATGAACCAATACTGGTCAGCAGCAGCCAACAGCTGCTCTTTAACTAGATCTAAGAAACGACTGGACAGTCAGAAACACAGGGATGCATTGTGCAGGAAAATGGATTATTTCAGAGTAGACGCCATGTTGGGTAGCCATGACAATAAACTGTGCACTGATTAAATTAATTTCTCAGTTTCTGGAATGTTGTTACGGCAGTTTTGGTTGTACTCTTGCATAGTATCCATGCTTACACACATCTTCAAAATGGCGTATTTCTGGAACATTTGTGTGCGAGAAGATCACAGTTTGTATGGCAAGGTCTTTCACTGGGAAACTTCAGGTAGAGAGCATAAAAACATGGATACAAAATAATCAGTCCATAGGGGGCTCAGTGGCTCAAGTTTCATGTTTGCTGCTCACTGCAGTTCAATAAATGCTGTCATGATCTACTACACATGAACACAACAAAGTACTAATGTCAGCAACGCTTATCTCACAGGCACCACTTCTTCCTCAACGCACATTAGAAAGGATGCTCACAGCTTGTGTGTGTGTGTGAGCCTGGCTGTAGAAACTGGTACACAAAGAGAGGCCCTGTTTACCAAACTATCTGCACCAAGAAGTGTAACACAGGGCTGTTTTGTATGCAGACAGCTGAAGTAACAGTTTCAAAAAATCACTGAATTTTACTGACTTACCAAACCATTTTCTTTGAAGGTGCCACACACTAAAGGCTTCCGTAGGGTAATTAATTGATACACAATTATTCATAGTATGATGGCAAGAACATTTACATTTAAAATTGAGGAAGTGTAAAGTCCAAGTGATTTTCTAAATTGTTCATAAACCATAACTCAGAGCACTACCTGCTGATGAAAATACTGACACATAAAACTACAGTAATTCTGAAGCTGAAACTAAGCCAAACTCATAACTTCAATACGTTTGCTCTGTGAAACAGGAAAGGGATATGTGCATCCAGTAACATTAAAAATAAATAAATAAAACCAGTACCCTGAAAAACAACATTTCCACACTGCTCTTCACAGTACCAAGTGGAATTAGTCCAAGTTTATCTCTTTCCCTGTCCTTTATGCTTATGCCTGTGAGTGCTGTTATCTCCAATACAGAAACATCAAGGTGCCTCAGCAAAACTGCTAAGGCTGTCTGCCATCCTTACTAATTAACACAGCAGGCAAGAAAACACAGCAGCTAGAAAATGAGAACAGCCAGGAAGATGCCATTACCATGTAATATAGTCTTCTCCTCTCCAGGTTTATCATCTTCTAGTTTTCCTCTCTTCTGCCTCTTAGCTGTTATTTCATCCAACTCCTTCTGCTCTTCCTGGAAAAAATAAAACATGATCTCTTAAAAAGTCAGCATTCACAATCACGTAACAAAATCCAGAACTGTACTACTGTTTACTCACTATTAAGAACACATTTATTTGCTAAATGAGATTAGAAATATTTCTAAGCATCAATAAAGAGAATACACTTATCAAAACCATAAAAACTTGGAAAGCTATGTACACTGAAAAGAACTATTATCTTTTTATTCATAGACTAAAGCTAAGCACTGACTGGACAAGAAGGATATCTGTTGGTTGGATGGTTCAGGGTGTGTGTATTTGTGTGTGTGATATTGGGGGTTTTCATTTGCCAGTTTTTTTCAAAAATGTTTTACTTTCTTTTTTTTTTTTTCCAAGCTGCTTCTTTTAATCAGACTCCACACAAAGATTGAATTAATTTTATTTCCAAAAAGTGTTCCAAATAATTGAATGCAGAATATTTGGAACATCTCATTTGGACTTACCACCCAAAATGTTTCTATTACTCCAAAGCACAGCATGGATCTTCTGCTGGGACAAGCACTAGTGCAGCTGGATCTCTGCTGAAACACCACTGCCATGTACTAACAATTTGTATCCATTTTGTTAAAGCAGTACTTACTTCTGATGGTTTGGCTACTTCTTTTTCATCAACATACTTTGCCCATGGTCCCAGAAAACCATCAATATTAGATGCATCATTCTCCTTGAATTTCTTCCTTTTTTCAATTTTCTTCTGTCCTGTTTCAAACACTGTTAAACCTGAAGAAGGAAACAATACACTGGTTAACTGCTAACACAGAATCATCAAACATCAGAGGTCACACCACAGTCAGTTTAAAAGAAAAAGCCACTATCACCACTCCTTTCAGTATAAAGGACAACGTGGAAAAAGTATTTGAGCAAAATTGGCCAAAGCATTGCTCACTTTTCCAGCTATGAACACTGCTAACCCTGCACAGTAACAGAGGAACCACTTTAACTGTGTATCCTTGCTTGTTACAGTATTTAACTATGCATGTATCCATGAATTTTTAACAGTAAGTCTGCAGACTGTATGAATACATCCATTTTCATACTTTAAATAGTGTAGTTTTTGAAAGTAGAGTCTTCTGGGCTTCTGATCCCTCTGACTCCTCTCGGTTTCAAAAAAACTCGCCCCAAAACAAAAATAAGAGAAGTCTCCTAAAACCCCAACCACAACTGTGTATTTTAATTTAGTAAATATTCATAGAATTATAGAATGGTTTGGGTTGAAAGTGACCTTTAAAGGTCACCTACTTCAACCACCTTGCAATAAACAGCAAGATCTTCAACTACATCAGGTTGCTCAGAGCCCTGTCCAACCTGAACTTGAATGTTTCGAGGGATGGGGCACTCACTACCTGTCTGGGCAACTTGTTTCAGTATTTCACCAGCCACATTGTAAAAAATTTCTTCCTTATAACTTAGTCTGAATCTATTCTCTTTTAGCTTAAAATCATTACCCTTGTCCTACTGCTACAGGCCCTATTAAAAAGTCTGTCACTATTGACAGTGTCATCTCCCTCCAACCACTATCTTGTTCTTTCACAGAAATACTAGCTTTCCACAAATACCGTACCCTCAGAATTTCATGTGTCAAAACCACTATACAATATAGATACGGGAGGAAAAAAAACCCTGTAGGTAATTATTTTAACATCTTTTAAGTTTTTCAAGCTTGTATATACAATTATGTTCAATTTTCAAACAATGTTTTTCTACAGCAGCAGCAATACCCATCTAGTGCAAAGGAGACAAAAGAAGCTTTACACAAACAAGGGGAAAACAGGCAATGTAAAAAGTTAAATAGTGATCGGAAGGAATCGCACATTAATCAAAGGTTTTCTTAAAATGAAGTATGAAAATCTGTTACAAAAAGGGTTTTTTAAAATTTTTTTTAATGGTTTAATCTTAGTAATTTCCTTCTTCGGAAGGAAAGAGTGAAATAAGCTTGGATGTATTCCGAGGAAGAGGACACAGAAATAAAGATCCTTTGTATGCCCATGTGAATAGGATGTTTCAAAAAGACATGCAAGGGAAAGCATAACCATGCAGTTTACACAGGTACAGTTTTCCAATGCGAACTTGGAGTCCCAAAGTCCCTTTGAGTGTTAAATATCTCGTATCAAAGTATTAATTACAAACCCCATGCCTCTGGTAGTCAATCCTCCCAGTGGCATGCCACGCTGTTACCATTTGGCAACCTTCCAGCGGTTTTTCTTTTCCAAATAACCCAAAGAGCTTAACTTTGCTAAGCAGAGATAACATGCAGCTCCCAACAGGAGTGCCAGAGGTTGCACACGGAGTGATCGGTTTGCTCCTGAGGAGCAGTTATGGTGATTAGCTCAACACACAGGTATCCTAACGCAGACACGTGACAACGTTAGCAAAGACAGAGTTTAAGAGGACCAAAAAGCTGTTTCAAATTGTACAGATAAATTGTATTCATGCACTGGCACATTTCAAATCCTATTTTGAAATTTGTCGTGACAGCCTGAAACATTTGCTACTTCAAGAAAAAAAACCACTCCAATATCTCTCTTTTCCCTCTACATTAAAATTGCAACAGATCTCTTTCTTTATTGTGTTTTTGGACATGGGTAAATCTCCCATAATACTTTCCTTTGCTAATACCTATTCCATTTCTCAGTAAAGAAGAAATGAAAACAGTTAAGAGATGCAAGTAATTTATACAAGATTCTGAATTAATTACCTTGATTTTTTTCAGCTTCTTCTACAGAACCAATATATTTGGTAGCAGCTTCAGGGTTATCTACAGAGGGGTCTAATGCATAACCTGAAACAAGAGGAAAAAAATACTGTTATTTCAAGCTTTTCAGTTTGGTACAAGTTTTACTGCTCTGCCCCTCTGCAAATTCTTTCCTGTTGACTCTGAATGAACTGGGGATGACGAAGGATTGAAACTTTGGAATCCCACTAACTTTTCACTTGGCCTGAGTATAAAGATTACTATGAAGTAGTACCAGGAGGCCCTTGAATACATATTCCTATCAGAACGCTTAAATTTGCACAACACAGAGAAACAAAGAAATATAATAGACAACAGTTAATAACATAAGATACAAAGGGTGGGTAATCACAAGAAGCCAAGTCACAGAATCTGGCGGGAAGGGACCCCAGGATGCCCCTGCTCCAAGCGAGGTCAAGGCTGAATTCAGGCCAGTTTGCTGCATTGCAAACAATAGATTTTGAAATGCCATAGCAACCTCTTCTTGTTGTAACATGGCACAAGGAAAAGACTAGCTCAAAATCTCATGCCAGTGACACACGATGTTAAACGGATGCTGCTTTAGTGCAGGGCACTGCTCCCCCTGGTTTGCAAAGCCAGAGAGTCACGTGGAAAGCAGCCCGTGGCTGCTGCATGCAGAGAGCCCTCTGGCTTCAGCAGCAGCCTCCTGCTCTGCCCACTACTTCTGCTGGGTCAAACAGAGTGCTACTCATCTTTGGCAGTCCTGGAGTGGCAGCAGCTGGAAGGCAGAGGACAGAGATGGGGAAAAAATGAAATCAAATGAACTTTTCTAGGGCTTTGTGTGTATTCTGTCTCCCAAAGCAAAAAATACTTAATCCTCCTCCTGCCAGAATTGGGAAAGCTTGTTCCTTCAACTTGAAAGGAGTTCCTTTAACGAATGTGGATGGTACCAGAAGCAGCAGTATGGCCTTTAATTTCTAAAAAAATTAAGTATTCACATCTTCATTTCCTGACTACGGCTATTGAGCCTCATTAAAAACAAAACAAAACAAAAAGAAGCCAACCACAACAAAATCTGCTGCATTTACTCTTATGAAAAATTTATAAAATGAACCACCATTTCATAGCTATTCAGGATATTTACAATTTTAATACATATATCTAACTTTTTTCCTCCATTTCTCCATTTTTCTGAAGTGGATAGCATGATCTCATAAGATAGACAAATTCATTTGGTTTCCAAGGAACAGGTGGTGCACTGAACACTTACTGACCACCATAGCTTTTTTTTTTGGGAAAGACTGCACCCTGGCGGACATAACACCAATTCTTATTAAATATTAAAGTGACAAAATGTCTCTTGAGGACTCAATGAGAATTTCTCTGTATCAAGGGTGGAAGGAAAAAAAGAGAAAGATATTAAACCACCAGTAAAAGTAATCACACACACATAATGAACTAAATCCTACAGCATACAATCCAATTCCTGTATTTTGTTGATTCACAGAGACAATCACGAACAGTGGGAGATTATCCAGTCTACTCTGGAGACCAATGGCTCATACAGGGACATACAAATGCATACAAGTTGAGAACCTATCAACACCATTCCAATAGCCAAAGGAGATTGTCTCCCCTAACATTTTTCAGAAAGACTACTCTCCTGGAACATGGTCCAGCTAACTTCTTCTTAGATGTTGGGAAAAAAAAATACTATTGAAATGAGTAGAAGAGCCCTTCCAAGAACACAGCAGGTATTCCCATCCAAATGAAGCAATCCACCTGCCGACCAGCCCTTGGAGTTTCAAACCTGGTAAGACCCAGCTGTGGAACAACATATGTCCAGATGATCCATGAATATGATACAGGGAGAGAAGTATACGCCAATGTCATCTTAAGAAATATACATTCCCTCTATTCCTATGTTAAACAATAAAATAATTTATTCTAGACTCTTAGTAAGATTTACTTCTGTGGATAACCAAACTGAGCCGACACTGCAATCAGACTTCCCCTACTTTAGCTGCCTGCTTTTACTAAGCCACTATTTCAATGAGTTCTCTTCCAAGCTATAAGGTTTCTGTTAACAGCAGAGAGATATTACTTTGGATTTATGTCAAAATCAATACAGTGGTTTACTTGTCCTCCAACTGTATTGACACCATCTCCGGGACTCTATTTGCTTGGTACTTGTAAAAGAGGGACAGTATTCCCATGAATAGGGCCCCTGGGCCAAGCACAGCTTCCCGTGGAAGTGGAGACTTCTTATAGTTGAGTTGAATTTGGTCCAGCATCATTCTCATAGAAAAGCTCTGAACAATTTCTACTTTCTAGTGGATATGTGAAAGGGAATGTTTTTTTTCTGGCTGGGACTCCTAAACGCAGCTGCAAGAGACAGCTTGCTTTTATCCTACTCAGCTGGTATCCCACATAATGTGCCCTGACTTCTATGTCTCCTTCAGTTCTAGTAAGGAGGCAGATATTTCCCACAACATTTTAGCAACAAAAGATACAATTCCACCTACATCCCTAATTTCAGTGCACCTGAAAATGGTTGGTTAAATAATTAGACTTTGATGTGCATTCCAGAAAGGCAGCTAATTAAAGCCTGTTTACAGCACGCTGTGCAGTGCAGCACAGAGAGACCCAAGGTAGCCCAGGTATGCAGGAAAATAAATACAGCTGGACTAACCCACTCTGCACTGGCATCTCTGCAGAATCAAAGTAATCAGAGAATAAAGTGCCTGCAATTGTTAACAGGTAATACTGACTGTAGGTGTTGCATGTAACATGAGTAGATAAAAAAACCCCCCACAAGCGTTATTTCCAAGTCAGTTATTTTAGGCTCTTAAAATATCAGTGTTAGTGATGACATAATCCTGCTATAACCAAGTTACTGAGTACTCATAAAGAGCTTTGAGATTCATGGAGAGAAGACTATTTCTTATTAAAAAGGACATTAATATCATGTGAAGAAGAGATTTAAAAATACCAAATGTTGCATGAATGAAGCAGTCCACTTTTAGGACAAGCACTGATGCTGAAATAGCTATGAAATGGCTAAAATATTCATGAACAGTTTGTGTGCGGCATCTAAAACATAATCTGTAATTCTGCTTCTGAATATATATATATGTTCATATATTGACTTTTTTAACAATACTCAAAAGAGAATTTTCAAGAAAAGAGACTCCTTCAGCTGAGAGCACAGATACAGAAGAATAAACATGTGCTGTATGTTAGGACTTCCTAGTCTTTTTTGACAGGCTCCAAGGAATACAACATTTAAAAAATAATGCTAGTTAAGCATTTTAAATCATAATGGCTTGTGAAGGGGGATTCTATTTTCTAGAGAGACAGCCTTCCCTTAATAGTTGAAATTAAAATAAGAAGACTGCCTTACATCAAGGGAATCAAAATAGGGTAGATTACCTAGGACTGCAGACGCAAAACTGGTTACCAATTAAAAAAGTCAGACTCCCACGGAGCAATTATTAATGGCTTTCCTTAAAATTGGGAGACGACCTTTTACAAGATTATAAAATGCCTACCTGGACTATTTTATTCAATGTTTTTATGGATTATGCCATCAGCATACTCCTTTCAGGTAGCTGTAAAGGGCAATAAGGTCTCTGCTTTAGGACTCCTTTTTTCCAAGCAAAACAGTCCCAGCTCTCTCAGCCACTGCAGACTTTAACCCTAATGTGGAAAACATCTCCAGTGCCTGTGACAACTTCACTTCCCCAAACTCCTGGAATAAAGGGAACCTTACTGAAATGGGTAGGTCTCATTTAAATTAAAAAGCTGATGGCACTGAGAAGGTTCAAAGAGTACTTTTTGATAAAATGGTTGGGGAATATACTTAAAGAATACTTAAAGAAATACAATACTTAAAAAAAACAACTCAAAGAAAAAGTAAGCAATTTGCAATGACACACAATCTTTAGAAACCCATATCCTCAAGGAAAAGGTAGCCCAGAAATCTGAAACCTCAGGTAACAGGGACAGTAATAAGCACTGAATCCTATTTAAACTGAGAGCAGGGAAATGGAAAACCCAAGCACACATGCAAAATGACAAAGGCTAAAAATAAAACACAGTAACACTGAAATATCTTGTTTTAAAATAATAAACTAACATAATTGGTAGGACAGTACTGACATAATTGGATACAATACATGCTTTACCAGGTAGAAAGAATACAGAAATAAGATGGTCATACCAGTGGGGACAAACATGCTCTATGCCATAGAAAGCTTAAAGACAAATCAGATTAACAAGTTAATAGTGTTAATGAGCATTAAATGATCTGAAATTCCAGGTCTAAGTAGTGGTGAGTACAGTTGCCAGAACTCCCTGACTGACCACTAAGACAGACAATGCAGTAACCATGAAATGGTAACAGAGATTAAACAACAAGTACCAGGGAAAGAAGCACAATAATAATGATGTATTTTAGTCATCTTCTTGTAGCAGACTGCGCAAATCTCACACCAAGATGTGATGATTTTTACACAATGTACTTGTACCATGAAGCAGTCATGCCAGAGATTCATATAAAAAAAGCCAGTTTAGCAGTGCAGGAAACTTGATTTTAAGATACTCTTTCTAAGGATACACCTTTTAACAATGACCATAGAGGGGTATAAAACTAACATTGTTGACAAAGCAAAGGAATATATAAAAACATTTACGACAATGATTTCAATCTCAAAACAGGAGGGCTATATTAAGAAAAGATTTTTAAAAGGAAAAGAAAGTGAGCACCAAAGGGTAAAGCCTTTTTCAAATGCAGGGGCACTTCAAAGACACCATGTAGGAGAAAAAAAACGAATGCCTGCCAGCTAATAAAAGACGACTTTAAAGCAACCAGAAGGAAGTGAGCACAGCCGAATAGTAAGTAGAGAAACTATTAGAAATAAAAAACTATTCTTCAAAGAGTTGAAGTTGCATCCAGATGTGGGAAATACAAAGACCAAACTCCAGTAGACAAAGTAAACATTACACTAAGGCAGCCTTCCCTCAAAAGCAAAGGAAATCTTATAAGATATAAAAACTAACACTTGTCCTTTGTCAGAACTGCCAGGGACAGAAAGTGTACCTGACAACGTGTAGGCCAACAGACGATGAAGGATTGAAAAGAGCATCTGTGAGGGTTGTATTAAACACATGTTGATTATGGTGGAGCTTGGGTAGACTCCTGTGCCAGAACCTCTACTTTATGGGTAACACGACACTGTATCTACCTCAAAGTGAAATGTCCAGAGATTAAACAGTCAAATAAGTGGTAACAAAACACCAGGACCAGAGGCAGTCACTCAAGAGATCTACAGTCAAACCACAGTGCAGAAACTCTCACCTAATATCATCTCAATATGACAGAAAAGGAATGTATCAAATACAATGCCATCTTTTTTGAAAGACGTTTCAGAGGAGATATGAAGAACTACAGATCAAAATGCCAGACATTTGTACGGTTAGAAGATTCAAGGAGTAGAAACTACAATAAAGAAAATGAGTATGCACTTGGATGAGCATTATACATTGCAGGAGAGCAGCCACCACCGTTTTCTCTACAGGTAAATTACAATGACAAAACCTCCAGAATATTTCTGAGCTGGCAATCCTGCAAATGAGAAAAGCTTAGTTCATCTTGGATACCTTTACAAAACCAAGTTGGACTGATTGCAGGGTGCCTTAAAGACACGTTAAAAAACCCACAGGTCCTTACACAGTCAATTGATGAAAAATTATTAAAACACTGTCAAGAATAAACGGTTGGTTTGCACAGCACAGGGAAGTTGCTGGTGGATTCATGCTCAGGCCCATGAAGTTCAACATATTGATAAATGATCTGGAAAAATGCAGCAAGTAGCTTTGAGCTAGTTACTCACAGAACAAATTCACAGTGAGATTAACATGTAACCACTGTGCACAGCTTTGCTCTCCATCTTAGGAGCAATACAGTGGAACTAGAAGAGATACAGAAGAGAGACAAGGACAGCCATAGGCATGAAAAGGCTGCGGCTGAGGAACAAGAAGATTGATCAGATCTATTCAGGTGGAAAAAAAAAAAAGGCAGACTGAGAAGAAGCTATGGCCAAGATCTATAAAATAAGGAATGACACATATGGTGAATAAGAATGATTGCTTATTTCGTTTTCCAGCATAAGAGACTAGGGGATATCAAGTCAAACTAGAAAGCTGTTAAGTTCCACAAGTTCGAAACAGAGATACTTCCTCACACAAGGAGCTGCTAAGCTGCAGAGCTGCCTGAAAGAGCTTACTGTGTACAAAGAAAAATTATACGGGTTCAAGAAGCAGCTGGACAAGTTTGTCAAAAAGAAAAAACAGAAAACCCCCAACAAATTGACTGAAAATTAACAAATATTTAAGCATTGCCCTTGGTTGACAGACTGAATATTGAAAAGAAGTATTCAGATGTATCCCTATTTTGCTTCCTTCTTCTACTCCTCACTAGGTAGCCATTGCTGCCCACTTGTCTAACTGAATAAAGGGCTGGGAGGACCCTCAGTCAATGACAGCATTCTCAGCTATCCAAGCATCACAAGAAAAATCTACTTTTAAGAGTAATTATTTACGGCACAAGAAGTAGATAAGAAAGACTGGTTGCCAAAAAATACTTGGGTTTTGTTTGTGATTAATATATAGGTTTCTCAATGAATATGTATTAACTTTCAGGTTTATATATAATATAAAGCTGCCTTTTTTTTTTTTTTGTGAAAGACACTGAGACAGTTGAGCTGTTTTGGATACATGATCTCATTTACCATCCTCGTCCTTCATTTACAGTCACCGCTCATTTACTTGCCAGCTACTGCAGATTTGTTCAAGACCTCCTGCCTTAGTGCAATGGCGCTACACAGTAACAGAGACCAAAAGTCTCAAGATCTGCAGCTTTTAAAAGAGAGGTTTACTCCTGTTCTTCTAATAGGTTATGACTCAGTCTTGAAAAAGATACATGGCTTGGATTTATGCCTATCAATTTTACTTGCATTTTTACACTTGGTGTTTTCTGAGAAGATGTTTATTACATCCTTCCAAATGGAAAAAGAGAATATTGAAATTTTTAATAGATAACTTTCTTACAACTTAAAGGAGTGCTGTTTTTAGCACATCTTCTACTAAGCCAGAATATCATGCTCGCTTACTGCATCTTCTAGCTTGAACTTCAGCTTTTCAGTGCTGGTTCTTGCTGTTTAAATTGCCTGTATCTCAGCCTTTTCATAGTTCCATTGTCACTGTACCCAGATCATTATCTATTGAACATTTCTAGAAAGCTGAATGATAGCTGCACAGTTGCCAATGTTACATGGCTTAAAAATACATTTTTATACTTGATTGTAATACAGCTTTCAAGGCAGTTCCTATACAGTGATGACATAACCAACAGAAGTAGTTTGGAGTAGACCTACTGGCTTTATCTTTCTCCAACTAAACTTTTCAAATAAAAAAACCCAAACCAAACACTATGTGCCTACAGACGCTTTTTCCCAGTATCTGTTTTACACACACAGAAATGCCCAACTCACAAAAGGTTACATTTAATTTCACAGAACAAAATCTAATCTGTCTATTCGGATCTTGAAGAGAGGCTCCTACCTGCATTCTCTGTCAAGTTCTAATATCAAAATTACAGTCAAGTAAGTTAAAATTATGCTATGAAACTAGATACCCATTTCTTAATATTGTCATTTTGCTTATATTCCACATCCTAACAACTCAATGAAAAGTACCTATTAGCTAAAACTATGTAAGAGAAAAACACTGTAATTATTATATTTCAATTTTTAACATTTACAAGAAAGCTTCTTATAAAACTCAAATAGAAAGAAAAATTGAGTATGTGATAATCTCTGATGTTAGGCATTTTTTCCCCACTGTAATACCTAGCTACCACAAATGTTAGCAATAAAGTCCCAATCTCATGCATCACAGAATGCAGTAAGTGAATTCAGGCATGCATAAAGCCCCAATGAAATTAAGGATACTTGTTTAGGAAGGTAATTTTTGAGGCAAAACAGTTTGCAAGAAGTAGTATTTTGAATGTAAATATGAATAAAGAAAGATGCAAATCTGTTGTGCAAAAAGTTGAGTGTTGTAACATTTTAAGTTAACACAGGAAGTGTTAGAAGTGTTAACACTTTGCCTAATAAAGTGAATTTCAAGTATATAAAGGATACTTCATCTGAACAAGCACTTGCAATCAAACAAAGCAGAAATGAAAGCTTACAATGAAACACAGAAGAAAAAATAACCACTGTTATATGTAAACACGTGGCAGCTTTGTTCTTTCAAAAGTGTCCAAAAGAATGTTTAGAATCCATAGCCTTTCCATATTTTTCCTATCAAAAAAAAAAAATCAATTTTTCTTACAATTCATAAAAAGTCTGTTGGAACCTCAAGCTTCCCCAAGACCCAAATGCTTTATTTTTCAAATGCCACTATTTACAAGGGAAAATGTTATTCGAGATAAGAAAGCAGTTACTACACTGACCACCGAGAGAGTTCTTTGGGTCTGTCTTTGCCAAGACTATTTTCGTAATGTATTCCCACTCTCTGCAAGTCCGGCTCATTCAGTTTGTATCAAGAGGCAAGCACCGAAGAACCTGACAACTCAGCAAGGCTTCCTCTGGGTTTTGAGAGAGTCTGAATCACATGAAGGAATCTATTTGTGTAACAGATCTACAGTTAGTCATGTGAAAAGTGTGAAATCTTGATTTGTGTTTTCTACACTGGATGCAACTAATTAAGAAGGGCTTGCTAGTAGATCATACACTGGATTACAGCTCGAAAGGGAATTACAAAATGAGTTTTCCCAAATAAATACCATGATCTCTGTTCATATGGATTCTCATTCAAAAGCCTTTTCCCATTTTATTAATTCTGATAAAAAGCAATTTACAGAAGTTACAGTCCCATTAATTGTTCTATCGAGACCAACATAATTTGTCCAACCTGAGTATAATAAAGATGGAGGTGAATTTCACTGTTAAGGACTTACCATAGGTTGCAAATGTTCTTCTCTGTTGTTCAAACATGAAATCATTGATGTGAGCTGGTTCTGCATATCCAGAAAGCATGTTTCTAGGTGCAGCCATTTGTTGAGTCCTAAATGGGTTTTCTGGTCCAAACTTCATCACAAATGTTAAAACAAGGTGTAGCAGAATTAGTAATTTGTTATTTTTGTGCATTTACTTTTTCAGAAAAAAAAAACCACAGAAAAAAGAGACCTGTCTTTCAAAAATGGTAATGCAAAATCACTTCAACTTTACATTTCTTTGTGACTACTGAGTAAGCTTCTTAATCTGTTATTTTACACGGTGATCACACAGTTGTTCTGAACAGTTGAATTCAGGATTGAACTTTCTAGCCTTTACTACTGGCACAGAGCTCAGATCGATAGCGACTACTTGACTTGTTGATACTTGACAGAGCCAACGCATCTCGTCATTCAGTATGTGACCAGCACAAGCATTCAGAAGACAAAACCCAAGGCTGTCCCACATGAGGTTTCCTCAACTAAAACATTTACACACAGCAGCACCAGAGCAAGTTTAAATCAGAACTTTTGCATGCACACATCATGGCTTTGACACGTTGCAAAGTGCAAGCTCACTAGGAAAAGGCCAATTTATGTGGATCCTCAAAAGGTTTGCTAAACATAAAGCATAACTAATGTAGAAATTTGAGGTTGATGCAGTATTTGTCTACCTAGAATGCTAACCCCTGGTCGAACAGAAGTCAAACCGTACAAAGAAGTTAAATATGGAAAAAAGTGAAATGCTTGAACAGCTATTTTTATCTTTCAGATAGCCTGTCAGTTAAAATAAAATGGAAAGTGGTTCACATGGCACCAGGCAGTCTAAATTCAGTCTTAAATGGTTTTTCACTATACAAATTTAGCACAGCTCAAGTTACTAAAATTCTTAATACTGATGTGAATAATTAAACTGAAAGTACTTTGATTTTAATGTTAAATCCTCCTCTTAAAAGTCTTATATCTGCAAGTCTTACCAATGTTCATTCTGCTCTAATGAGCACAATGAGTAAATAGCAAAAATGTGAAAATAATAAAGGACCACTTCAATGCAGTTCATGTTTAACTCAACATCTTTATAATGCTATTTTCCCAGCTTAATTTTTAATTTTCGTAGCTATAATTCTGATAAACACTTTAAGACACTTCTTAGAAGAGATTTATGCAGAATATTAAAATTCAAGCACTAAAAATATCAACCCACTCGTGTAGAATCTATTTTTTTAGTTTGCCCAAACTATATTCCAAACTGCAGCAAGCATCCAAAGAAGTTGTCTTATAGGAAATTCACACAAAATTTACAGAACCTCTGCCCTTTAAGCCAAAGGCATTTCTGCTCTAAAACCCAACACTGTTTCTTACCTCAGGTGCA
The DNA here is from genome assembly GCA_013398855.1 of Mohoua ochrocephala. Lineage (NCBI taxonomy): Eukaryota > Metazoa > Chordata > Aves > Passeriformes > Acanthizidae > Mohoua > Mohoua ochrocephala. The sequence goes on from VZTA01028968.1 coordinate 217,941, forward strand.
AACATAGTTTCATAAGTGGGATTGTATTGAACTTCCTTGATAGCAGGATCGAGGTGGACTCCTGTTTCCACATCTTCCTGAAATAAAACAGACATATCAATAACCCATTTTTCACACACAGACATTTAAATATATGACATTGCCTTCTTTCAGCCCAAATTAGGGCTGTAGTTCAAGTTGACATTTTCAGCATTATGAAAGAGAAGAGCACATTGGCCAAAGTTTCTATTTTTAAGAAATATTGATTGCAAAACCAGTGTCGGGCGGTCACTGAGAAACTCATCTAAGGCACGTGCAGATTTTTACATGTGAATAATTATTTCCTTTTTTTTTTAAGATTTCATGCACACATTTTAAAAACAGCAGCAAGACTGAAGGAAAGCTTTTTTTTAGGATATTTGAAAACCAGACTTGTAAAGAAGAACCAATTAAAACGGTCATGAATTTAATATAAAGGTATGAAAGCTAGAACTCTACAAAAGGCAGAAGGCAGAAATCACAAATAACTGTTCTGAAAGTCAGTTGCAAAAAAGGAAAAAAAACTATCAGCGCAAACATTAAGTATAACAATGATTTTCACAGAATCCAACAATTCCTTATTTCCAAAAGGTACATTTTTATACTGAAAGGTATAAATGTAACTCAGCTTTAGTACTTAAACACATTTGCAAGCCTGTTGTGACAAAAATTTAACTTGATAGATGAAGGGAAAAGAAAGAGGGATTAACCAAAATAATAACTTCAAGCAACTCATAGGGAAAAATTCAGAAGGGTACATGCAGCTGAAATAGAGCACAGAGAAGAAAGAAAAACGGCTGGTAAGGTAGCAGTGCCCAAAAAGACCTGGTTTCAGAGCTTTACGAAGGCTCTTTCACATCAACAGAACTCTCCCCTCATCAAGACCTCAGTTAATGAAGGAGAATGTTACTTTGCAGAATTATTACTGTCATTGCTTCCTGTATCTTTATTCTAGAAAAACAGCAATTGAAAAGGACACACAATGTGCTAGTTTATTGACAAAACCCCCAGTATCACACTGAAAAAGCTATCTTAGCATCATTGCTTAGTCACTGCTTACCTACAACAGGATCCAAAAGCATTTGTGACTCACAGAAAGCGGCACAACAGAGAATCAAATTTTAGCAGTCGCTTCATTAACAGAAAATTACCTCAAACAAATTCAATTTTGCTTTGTATTACAGTAACTTGAAAGAGCAAAATGGCACATTCTTAACTTGTTTAATATTGTTAGCTATTCTCTGACATGCTATGCCCAGAAGCTTTTTTTCTCCACAATTCAACAGCAGGTCAATTACAAATTTGCTCATGCATACAAGACTTAAAAGATTTTAAAACCTGATTTTCTAAAACACAGAAAAGAGAAAGAGTACCTAAAGATCTTTGGCTTGTTACCCGATTATATTTGATTGAAACTGCTCAACGAAAGAAAAAAAAGCGTGTTAAAAAAACCCAAAACAAAACAAAAACATGACATCAGCTATCCCATGAATTGTTTTTCTACTAAGGCCACTGTCTTAGTAGAATTTTTAAGTCCAACCAGAAAGCTTTACTCTCACCATGTTATCAGTTACTTTAACAGGCATGTCCAGCCATTGCACTGATCTTGCCTGAACCCTTAGCACCACCAGTTCTCGGCCTGACCCCATTTGTCTCATCACACGACCTTTCTGATTCACTGGGCTTGGATGACAACAGCCACCGGTACATTCACAGCCCTGACTTTCACACACTATGAACTCGCCTGGAAACAGCCCAGCAGGCCTAATCCAGTCATCCAGCAAAAACCCCACACATCCCCAGCTAGAACAGGAGCATACCAAAACCACTTCCTAACCCGTGTTACCTCTAAACTTACACTTCCTTTCACAGGTCCATGATGTGAGGACATTTTCCACAGACAACTTTTTCAAGTCACATCATACACCTTACTCTTCCAGATACACCTCACATCTTGTCCACAAAACTCAAAATTTGAGAAAATAATAACTATTGTAATTGATAAGGCAAAAGTTATCTGATCAACAGTTAGTGACATTTAAACAGTGATCAGTTTACTTGAAATTAGGACAGTTTTTTTCCTGCTCTTTAATCTGAAAAAGCAAAAAAATCCAGTTTTGCGAAAATGCCAAGAATTTTTCAGTTCTGCTATTTTTCCTCCTCTTTTTCTTCCTGTTAAGTTCCATTATATGCTGCCTGGTAATTGAGAAAAGAAACAGATTGTGCCATGAAAGCCGATCCTCTGCTGGAGGATTATAGCAATTCTGGTTCTACTTCGCTGCTGGTGGAACAGTGCTGAGTCACTTGAAAGCCACACAATATGTTCGCTCCTAGACCACCACAGGCACATTCTTTCTGTGTGAAAACCACCGAGCCTTGAAATTGAAGCACATGTTATATTTATCAGAGCTACGCTCCTCAGAACCTGCAGTCTTATTCACGTTCTCATATATTAGGGCATCAAATGACAGCCTCATAACACGCTGCTCAGGCACATAATGGTTATCTTTTCATTACGTCACTTTGCTTTAAACTACATAACAATTTGAACGCGGTCCAACTACCCACTTTACTTTCTCAGTGTTTTTAAAAAATGAAATCTTGATAGGAATACAAAGTATTGACACAACATATTGCCAAATGTTAGTCTATGGCAAGAGTTCAAATTGCAAGCGACAAATTATCCTTTGGTCAACGTCTGGTAAGTGCCATTTTGTACAGTGTTATGAGACTCTAGTAGGTAGCAGAAACATTAAAAAATATGAACTTAGCCCATCATTCATTTCACCAACTGCCAAGCTATCTGCATTGGGGTATTTTGGTCATGGCTTTACTCTTTTTTTTTTCTGGATGAGAGGAAAGAACTCATCAGCAACCTCTGCACATGGTGAAAATCTCTGGATACAACTGCATGCATTGCCAGAAGACCATTCCAGCAGAACTCATCTCTCTAGGACCCAGAAAGCAAGAAAAGTTAACACAGGTCTCACAACACTGTCCCTTTATGCTGGCAACAGCCTTAACTGCATGCATTCTAGATGCATTTGCCATAGCTCCAGCTAACAGGGAAGGGATCATAGGAGCAGCAGTCTGGCAGAGCTGTGACTGAGATAAGGTAATCTAAGAGATTGCCTCTCTGCTGTGCTGTAGCTTTTCCTTTGGTCACAGGAATGTCTTGATTTATCTAAAAGCCTAAGGTGAGCAATTCCTCATGTAGCTTATGTGCCAAGTGTGACACAAGTGGCTCTCTGGGATGGGATATGATCGGTAGTTAAGCTGAAAGAGGAGGGCATCTGTGATTTCAGTGAAGGGCTAAGTATTACCCTACATCACTTCCACTCTCAAAGGCACAGGAATCATAAAAAGCAGGGTCAAAAAGCTCTCAAACAGATACAGTGTTCCTCCAGAGAAAGAGAAAAGTTCAGATGTATGACTGGCAGAGAAGCAGCTGGTGTTTGCTGCAACTCAGAAATTGTATTAATATGGGCTTTATGGCATGCTGTAATATCATTAAAGGCTGTACAGTCCACATAACCTGGAACCGAAGAATTAGGATTTTAGGAAGTTATGTTTTACTGAATATGCCTATCTTGAAAAATATAATAGAAAGAAGCTGCAAACTTAGCTCTGCGTCACCTCTCTGCTTTTCTCAGCACTAGTAACAAGCACCCAGCTGAAATACAGTGGCCACACTGGGCACCACACGCCAAGTAAGACACGTGCTACTGAAAAGGGTCCGAAAGAAAAAGAATTATGATCAAAGGCCTCAGAAAATATGACCTGTATAGAAAAATTGAGCAACCTAATTCAGCACAGAAGAGATTCAGATTATACAACTTTGCAGAAATAAGGACAACCAAAAACTGAAAATGCTCACTCCATAGATCCACTGAAGTTTGGTAGACGGGTTAAATGAGTGTCTGTTCAGAGAGATGCAAGAATCACTGCTGATAAAAAGCAAAAAGAGACAGATGATGTCATTTCCCCAAACTACTTACTATGTTGGTTGTGTTGTTTTGGGGTTTTTTTAATAGATGTGATGTCTACTTACTTGCAATATCAGGCTGCTTTACAGTTCAGAGATGATTTGATGAGGTAAAAAAATTCTTTTGATAGTTAAATGCTGTCCTTTTGCACCTTTTGTTTAACAGAACAGGATCACACTATCATAGGGGAACGGACTCAGGGCTGTACTCTGGAGTATTAGCATTGCCTAAGGAATCTCTCTTGAGACAGAAAGAAGCTTTTGATGCTAAGTGTGGACAAGGAGGTGCTTCATTATAACTCCCCAGAGATCACCGAATGTCTGGTTCCTTCCAAGGCATGCTCCTTCAGTCCTGCCATAAAGCTTGGCCACTTTAAAGCATAAGGAAGAGGACAGGAAATAGAAGGGATTTCAGACTACAAATCAGATTAACTTTCCTCCTTAACAGGTTCCTTAAACATGCCGCAGTCCTCGTTTTCTTCAAGAAAACTCTTACCCAAATGCCATAAAACAATAGTGTTACTTTCTATGAAAACTACTTGATTTATAGAATAAAAATAGTTCAATAATAAAAAAATTATGTTAAAAAAACTTGCTAGAAGTTTCTTTATGTGCATGCAAGACAAAAACATTTCTTTAATTAAACAGCGGCAAAATCCCTGCAACAGGCAACAAAGTAAAGCCTTAAATAAAAAGACCAAGGTGCAGCATGTACTGCAACACTGGATGGCAATTCTTTCTTAGAAAGAATATAATGTGGCTTATGTTTTCCAGCTTCATCTCATGCAGGCAGAGAGTTTTGATGTCTATATGTTGGGGGTTTTCCTTTTTTTTTCTGGACATTTCAGATAATAAACCTACAACATTCCATTTCCCCAGGTAAATTCATTACTAGTTCGTCAAATAGCTAAAAAGGGCGGGCTGCTTTGCATAACATTTAATTAGTTTTAATTATCAATCGCATTAAAATGTGGTAAATTAAGACCGCATCCCATGAGCCACGGAGACTTAAGCAGTTTGTCACTTATCAATTCTTGCCTAAACCACTTGGGCTGTCAAATGCACTCTATCTCATTCTAAAGATTTACAAATTTATTACCAAGAGATAAATAGTGTTTTCAGTGAAGCTCCAACATTAAGACATGGCTGTTATCAGCTTTTATTCTTTCTACCCATTCATGCACTCCTAACAGTAAATGACCGCCTCACTAACTTCAACAGAATAAGAATAAACCAGCAGGAAAAGCATATGCTAAATGGTTTTGTTGAACTAGGCTAGATTCCCAGGATCTTGCAGGATGACAAGTTCTAAACAGTTACTCTCTACATGATATTCTGTGTCAAAGAAAGCTGGATAACCCACCACCTCAAAGAAGACAAACATTCCTAACAAGTAACACCTCCCAAGTCTACTAATGTTCCATCACTGCTACAGAATTGTCACATGCCACTTTGTATCTTTCTTCTCTCCACAGCTGGCAAGATTAGGTTTTAAAAAACATTAAGAAGTGTGACTGAAGTCTATTTCTTCCGCTTATGTAAAACTTTTCTGGAAATCTGCATAGTGCCAAAAGTAAACTAGAGTCAAAGGGAACTGAAACTTCCAACCCCTCCTCACATTAAAGGCAACACAGATCCTCCAGCTCCCGTACTGGGCTGGGCCAGCCTAGTTATTTCAACCCAGTTAAACGTCCTCTCCTCAAGACCACCGAAGGACACACTGTAGAGAAGTATCATAAAATCTGCTCTGATCTGAGTCCTACCCTGGACAGAGATCAAACAATAAATGTTCTCTCAAAAGCAAAGCTTACAGCTACAACATTTCCTGTGATGTCTTCGCAGAAAGTGCAATTTCCTGAATTTCCTTCTACATTTATAATTCAAAGTGAAGGTAAAACTCTGTCAGCAATGTTAGGGTGATATTTTCATAGAAGTAGAAACTGCAGGAAAATTATTTAGAATTGAGTTTGACAATGGCCTGGTTGTTGGCAACTGGGCTCCCTTCCCTTGCTTGAACAGCCTCTATTTACAACACCGTCATGCCTACCTACTACTCGATGGTGTATTTGGAGAAAGAAAAGATCTTAATTAACCTACCCACCGTTCCCACAAAAGAAAACATCAGCCTCATGAAAACTTAGCACCTAGGGGAGAGAAAGAGCAGGGCAAGCATATTTGATGATACTTTGGCACTCTCCCAACCGCCAAATATTTTCAGGTCTCGGTGAGACTTGACGAAATCTGTGTATTTATTGACACCTCATCCTTCCATGGATCTCTCCTAAGTACTTGTCCAGACTCTCCTTGTAACAATGCAAAATTCTTCAACACACAGTATTTCTTGGCATGGCAATAAGCCCTACTACACCTTGCATGAAGAGCTGCATCCTTTTATTTGCTTTGAACCCAACTCCTACTAGACAGCTTATAGTTGCTGCACTGGAAGAGACAGAGAGTATTTAACTCCCTCTCTGTGCCATTTAATGATTTTGTAGGTGTCTATCATACTTTACACCTCAGCCATCTCTCTTGGCCTTCTTGATACTTCCTCATACAGAACAGAACCCTTCTTCAGCCCTGCTGTACCTCTCTGAATGTCCTGCAGTTACAACCTATCCTTTTCTGCATGAAGGGACCAGAAGCACAAACTTTCATCCTCTGTTGACTTCCCTCAGGTGATTTTAGTAGTGCTAAAAACAGTAACAGAAACACGCAACTTTCATCCAGTGGGCTTTCCAATTTAGAATGAGAGTAGAAGTATTACTGGATTGGAGTCACCAATAATTACATCTGTTATCTATTATGAGTAATTTACATCAAGATCAACACCAGGCCTATTTCAACAAGCAGAGTGTAAGAAGAGGGCATAACAAAAGCCATTCCCTCAAACTTTTAAAATAATTACCAACCATTAGTACAGCTTTCAATTACAGAATAATTATTTTCACAGAAATGTGATTTTCTATAACTATGATGTACTTTGAAACAAGGACTCAGCAGATTTCTATAGAAAGATGAAACACATATTGGAGCAACATCTCAGGGCTGTATTTGGTATGCACACTTCAGCAGCCCAAATGCTGTCAGCTGAATGTGCCAACACTGATGCCTGCTATTAAAGAGAGTGATTCCTCTTTAAAGTATACACAAGTCTAAGGTCTACGCCAGTTAACCAGCCAATGTTCTGAACCAGAAACAGGTACAACGTTAGAATGCAGAACATCAGCCATTTAAGGTTTGCATTCTCAATTGCCAAAAATGTGAGCTGTGGTTTATATTTTTTGTATGACCAACCCTTCTAACCACCGTCTTTTCTTACCCAGTCCTGGGCCATTGCACAATAAATATCCATGCACTTAAGAGTACTTGATCCTTATTTGTGTCAAAACAACATTTGCACAAGTGAAGCAATATTAATGAACTGTAACTTTGCTTTCCTAATTACTCGGCTTCCTGGTTTTCCAGGCTTGTACTTAGAGAAGACTTGTGATTTACACTCAAAACACCACCTCTTTAACATTTGTTCAGTAAGGGCTTTCTCATTCTAAAGAATCAGGGTAAATTCCTGTGGGGTGTCTGGCAAGCTTCCACTGCTGACCAGTGGGACACTATAATTTTTAGCCACGGAAGGTGTTGAGAACATGCAGCATATGAGACCTGCAGTCGTTTCTCGAACCCTAAAAGTCCGAAAAGAAAGCCTGATATAATTCTACAAAGAAATGACCTGTTGCTCCTCAGAGCAGGTTGTGGTGCTAAAAGAAGCTCCAGTATGCTGTGTTCTGAAAGCCTCAGCTTGAAGTTGTTGCTCTTTTCAGTTGCATGCACCTCATCTGTGTTCTCGAGTAAAAGTTACAGACAACATTATAATCAAACATCTTGATACTGAGAAGCCTCACACCCTTTTCATCGTAGTTAGCATTGTGCCTGAGGCAGAGGCAGCCCCAGATGTGCCGGTGGTGGATACCCCTCCCAGGGCACATCCCGGCAAACGGCTTTGAACTGAACGTGCTGTTGACACCTAACTCTTTCCTCCAGCCACTTGTTTCTGCACTGGCACTGAAGATTTATCTGCACCAGCCCAGCATTTGTGCAAACCAGACCAAGGAACGGATCCGACGACAAATAACTTCACCAGAGTTTTATTTTTTCAAAATTCAGATCAGTCTCCTGATGTCAGTCCCTAAGCAACTACAGAAACCTTCGTGCTGGTGTGGCAAAGGGAAAACCTGTTGCTACAGGCCTAAGAGTGGTGGAAAGCACATCCAGTGCTATTTGCCACTTATCATTAACACTCAAGAAATATTATAGACATTAATTAGCATTTCTTTTGAAACCTGCACAAGACAGTCTGCTGGATGCCGCAACTGAAGAAGCCAGATTTCCAAGGCTCTAAGAGATAAACAAATGCCGTCACTGTATAAAACACCTACACAAAAAAAAGATAAATTGCGATAGAATATGAATTAACTAATGACAACAAAGTCAAAGAGTCCATCCACCTCTCGGTCACAAGGTAAGAAACTTTTCTGAGCAAGTGGCAGCAGGACAGTAACAGTGAGTTATCGCAGCAAGGTGCCTCCTTTTGATTACAAATTTGTTGCCTGTACAAAAAATCCCAAAGCTAAACCAGCACCCCTCCCCCTCCCTTTCTGGTATCACAAAAACGAGCCAATGTGACAATGAACTTGGAAAATAAAGGTTCCCCAAGCAATAAAGAAATAGAAACACCAATCAGCTTTCAGGCTGCCTTTTAGAACAGGATTTCTAAAACTGACAGTTGCAGTCACCCTATCAAGTACCGACTTCACTCCATCACCCGGGAAAACCACACAGGGAAACACCTTACACAGGCAACAGCAAACAAGTATCTAAGCAACTGCAATCAAGACACGCTCCGAGATACTCTTTAATAACTTACTCTTTAATAAACTTAACCCCCGCAGCCGGAATCCACGGGAGCTCCCCGACACACGCCCTCCCCTCCACAGCTCCGACCCCTACACCGCAAAGCAAGGCAGGGCAGGTGGCCCTGCCGCCACCGCGCCCTTTCCGCCCCCCTTCCCCAGCCTGGGGCTGCTCCAGGGCTGTCCCAGCACTATCCCGAGGCCGGCGGTGCGGACACAACGCCGGGCAGGCGGGCGGCCCGGGCCCTGGAGGGATGCCTACCTTCACGGCTACTTCCGGGGCCGCATCGACGGGCAGGGCCGGGGGCGCGGCGGGCGGCGCCCGGAGGTGCAGCACGGCATCGCGGCTG
>VZTA01028968.1:228841-276700 GCA_013398855.1 Mohoua ochrocephala
TCACCGCCGCCAGGTGCGGGGAGAGGCGCCCCCTCCCCTCCCCTCCCCTCCCGGCCGTCCCCGCCGCGGGGACCGGCGCTGGCGGGGACAGAGGTGCGGACGGGCGGCGGGATTGCCGGTCGGAGCGCAGGGGGATTCGGTCCGATTCCAGGGCAGAGCTGCCCTCTGGAACACTGCTACCATTGTTAGGAGGGCTCGGAGATCGCGGGGGATGGCCGGGAGCGAGGAGAAGCACGTAGGTTCCAACTTCTCCCAGCCCGCTCCCGAACGCCTTCCCGCGCGGCCGCCGCGCCCGCGGACAGGGTCAATGGGAAGTACGGAGCGCTGGCCGAGGGCTGGCTGTAACGCCAGGTGTGTGCATTGCACGCGCTTGTACCTGGAGCGGTACAGTGCCGTGACTTCCCTTCGAGCTGCATGTGCTCTCAGAATTAAAGTGAGCACACAGTGACATCTAATTGTGACACAGTGGCATTTAATCTGATTAAATGCTCTAGTTTGAATTTTCCACCCTTTTCAGCTGTCACGGTTTGAAACATTTGTTTTCTTAGCTTGAGAAGGTATCACTTGGATTCGTTTGTTCTTAAAAAAAGGATAGAATAAACGTAGAGGGCATACATAAAGTGTTGGTGGTGTGGAGTGGAGCAAGGTGCTGCGTTTAGATCGTTCTGTTAGACACAGGTATGCCATGTCTTTGTACGATAGGATCAGGATTTTTTAGGTAAAAGTCCCACACATTTCAACACCAAGACCTTTTGTTTGCATCAACAACAGCTGAAATATGCTACATTGAACTGGCATTTCATATGGTAATGAGCTGACTTTTTCATCTTAAATCTATGGATGATGAATCCATAAGTAAGGAAAGCTATATGACGCTTGACATGAATCACTGCTTGTTAATATCATAAGTGGTTCTTCCACTGCAGTCAATTGGTTTATTGGCAGTAATTGTTAACTGATTGCATATGACTGCATTCCTTCTTCTCTTGGCATCCAGATCATAGGTGTTGTCTGAAGTTGAAAGGTGTGCTTCCTGACAAGTGAAAAATTTCAAGGTCCGTTTGTGCAACCAGTCTGTGATACTCTATCGGGAGAACTGTGTTGAAAATCATTGAAGTTGTTCTGCCTTGTTATCCTTGAATTTTATATGTTTGATTCACAAAGCTTTGGTAGTTGGCTTAAGTACGTTCAGCTATGTTGTGTCCAAGCATCAGGGTTTGCTTGCCAGTGAAATGTAATCAGCTGGCATTCTGGACGCTTTCGTTGCAGAGCCTACGAAAATCGCTTACTGGTTTAAATTAGCTGCCTTTCTGGTACCAGCAGTAGTAGACAAGCAAATACATGAGAAGGAATTCAGGGGAATGCTGTCTCGAGATTCTTGTTGCGTAAATAGTAGCGAAGATTAATTTTCAGCAAGCAAGCAAGCCCATGCCACTTCTGGGTATGAAAAACTGACTTGACTATGCTCTAAAAGTGCAGATGGCTAATATACACCATTATCTAAAATCTGGTTTTGTCGAAAAAGCTGAGGAGTTGCTGCTGGTTGTTTGTGTTGACCTAACATACTAGCTCATCTTGATTATTAACTGCGTATTTGTAATTTCAAGACGGGGTTGATCGGTGTAAAACAAACCGAAAGAATGATGCAGCTTTTCTAAGAAGCTCTGCTCATTGATTCCTGTGTGCTGTATGTTCTCTTTTAACTGAGCTCCGCAAAATGTGTCGTGTTATGTATCGGATACTGCTGGTTCTGACGACAGACTGAAGTAGTAGGTGGTAGGTGATTTGGGTTGCTGGTCTTAGCTTTCCATCCAGCTTTTTCACTGCTGCTTTTCCTTGCAGTCACTTTGCTTCTCTTGCTTTAATTTTCCAAAGGAAGATAAAACTGTCTCCTTTTGTACAGCACTTTTACATATTAAGAGGGCCTTTTAACACCTGTTTGTTTTTACTTCTAGTGGTAAATACTATATCATGTCTTTTCCCCCCCGTGAAAGGAAAGAGGAAGAAGTATTTTTAAAGAGTGGTTCCTTGAGCAGCAGAAGCCTGGCTTTTACCTTTTTTCCTTCTTTTCTTTGCGTGTGGGTTTGTTCGGGTTTTTTTTTAGATCTTGAGAGTGGTTGTAAGCTCTAATGGAATTTTTTTTTAGTACAGTCTCATTCTTTTGTGGATCATCCAATGTCCGACAAGGTGTTAATGCATTCTGAATCCTTTCCCTTGGTCAGGACACTCACAGCATCTTGATTTCATGAACTTAGCATTTTACAGGTATCTTTGAGAATTCTACACCTCTGACAAATTTGGTTGGATTCAGTCTGCCAGTTTCCAAGTGAAGGAGCACTCATCCAACCCCCCCCCCCCAACACTTCCTGTATGAGACTGTTTTGCTTCACAATTTAGGGTACATTATATTAAATTTTAACTCAATGTTTCACAAATTTTCCTTCACATCGGTCTTTTCCTTCCCTGTAGTTGATAATGAAATCTGTTTCCCTCTGCTTTTAATGTATTCTATCCTACTTTCTTTTCCCTTTGCTTGCTCTTTCATAGTTCTTTTTTTGTTGCTTTCCATGATGGACGCGCTTTATCTCACACCCTCTGTTTTTGGTTGGTTTTTCTTCCCCACAAAAAATGATGCATATAATCCTGCTTATTCTATTTTTTTCTCTATGTTTTTTAATACTCTTAAATTGCTATCAGCCCACTTGCATATACACTCACTTCTCATCAACCAAGATCTGTAAGTCTGCAGTTTGGAGGAAAGGGAAGAAAAAAAAAAAAGCATGATACTTATCAGACAGAGGATTGAACTAAAATATGAGGGTCTATTGTCTGTGGGAAATACAGCATTTGAAAGGAGATGAGTTTTTTTGCCTTTGTTCATATGCTTTTGGCTGCTGAGAAAAGGTATCATGATGGAAGTCTTATCAGGTTACTCCTACTGCATTTGGATTGGGCCCTTTCAGAAGCACCTGCTTGTGTGTCTTACGCATCTCGATGTACTCTAATTTAGCTACTTGGAGAGTGAGGCACATTTTATAACTCCCGCTCTGCTATTTCTACCACCTTGGAGCCTCTGACTGCTGCAAGGGTGATAATACCTCTTTTCTAGTTTTTGTTTCTTTGGACTATGTCCCGGATTCTGAAAGATACCAAGGCGCCAGATTGCAAAAAGAGTTCTCTGTTCCAGTACATCTGTGAATCAGTCTCTTTAAGTTTTTTGGAAGGGATCTTGAGGTTGTCTGACACAGATTACATGCTATATATTTCATGTTTACAAGGTGTGGTTTCCAAGAAAGAATGATATGGGATAAGACTGGAGCAATTTAGACTGTTGTGCTTATTTCAGATGACTTTGCAAACTAAGTAATATTTGTTGCAGATCCACCTCTTCCCTAGAGGATAGGAGCTGTTCAGCTTCTCCGAACTGAGCTGCATACGCAGTGCTGTGATCTGCGTCTTATAGCACCAGCTGAATGAGTGCTGTGTCGGAGAGGCAGCAAAACTAATTATAGACTTCCAGGAATATAAACTTAATTAGCATAATTACAAATTTATATTGGATTTCTTAATTCTATGAAAAATGTTTTTTTTTTTTTACTCAGTTAAAGGACAGAAAATGTCATCAGAAGTGTATACGTTTCTGAAAATACGTGCCTGTATTTTTTGGGGAATGCTAGATTGACAGCTTGCTTATGCTAGTCTGTCGGTGTAATAAATTACCTTATACATTCAAAGAACTACAGAATAACAAGCAAATGTAGTTACATTTTGGCAAAGCACTTAACAAGGAGCAGAAATAATGGATAATTTTCAATGAGTTTATACCTTTTTGTTGGTTGACTTTTCAGTTAGATGCTGCGGTTGCGACATGAATTTAGTCTTCTGACAGCTGACTCCATGCAGAAGTAAAATATTATAAATGCCCTAGCAGTATGACATTTAAAACTTATTAGAAAACAGGAATCTGTTCTAAAGCCAGGTGTGGTTTTTTGGCATATAATAAAAGGCATTAAATTCTGTTGAAACGGTTTTTTTAATAGCTAAGGCGTTTGTACTGTCTTTTCCCCTTTTTTCTGCTCTGTGGTAAGCTGTATTAATTTTCTGCAAGTGTTTAATAGAGTGTCTGTTCTCTATTTGTCTCTTGTTTTCACAAATCTGAAGAAAAAATTTAATAGAAAATTGGTCAATAGATTCTAAGTTACTGAAAGAGAGTTTCCAGCAAATACTCTGCAAGTGATCTCGTAAAGTTTGAGTAGGGAACAGGTCTGGAAATGGTTGGGTGCTCTTAATGAAGAAATATGCACACGTAATTCTCATCCTTTGCAACCGCAACTGCCTGTAGATAGAAGCACGTGATGACAACAGAGACTGATGGTGGACTCAGTGGTGCTAACTGAAATTACTGACGTAGCTGGTGCTGCTTCTGCAATGACAAATGTGCCTTGCTAATCTACCAGGGGTTTTGATTGTAATAGTAGCATAGCAGATTAAATTTTAATATAGTTCTGATTTGCATGCACTTTTTAAAGGTGCAATTGAAGGTTCCTCACACCAGGCTATTAAATGAAAAAGCCATGATATGAGAGGTAAAATATTTTCATGGATCACAAAAATCTCTGAGAGGAAATAACAGAAATATTAACTTATAAGAGGCTTAATTTTTTCTCTTAAATATTGGACAGTAGCTGTCCAATATCTTCTATTAGTCATCTGTATAATTTGATTCATAAAGTAGAATTATTTACTAAGGATTTAGAACTGTTTAGTCAAATTCACAAATACTGTGAAGGTCACCTGAGAAGTCTAAGCAAGGTTTGTGAAAGGACGGCAGGATGACATGTAAAAGTGATTGTTGGTATATGCAAACCAGTGTGTTTTGGAAGCAGAAAATAAGATTCCATTTATATGTCTGAAGAGTTTCTAAATTAACAGTATTAATATAACAAAAAATTTGAGCATTATTACAGTTTGATAAGGTATTGTCACCCAAATTATAGTTGTAATTGGAAGTGGGCAAAAAACCAGAGAAGGAACTGCCATTGTATACAAATTCATTAATTCTTATCCGCTATTCAAAGTGCATTATTAACTGTCAATTAGTTTGAAAAGAGATAAATGATAGTATTGTAAAGAGTTTGATAGGATGGATATGGCAGAGTTTTTCAAGGGAATGAAAAGATTGGAATTATTTACCCAAGGAAATGAAAGATCAAAAAAGTGAGGAGTGGGCTGTAAAATACATGTGAATTTATGCTCTCCAATAGCAGATGGAAAAGAAAAAAAAACTTCAATCAGTAAAAAGCAACTTATTGAAGCCATACATTTTTTGCGAGGAGGAGGGAATTGAGACTTTTTCCCTGTGTCCACTAAATGTACCTGTGTTTCTCTTGATAAATGTATGTATGTGTGTATCTGTCATTCACTGTTAGACTAATTCCCTTGAACACACAGAACCATCTTAAACTCCTTGCTTTATTTGCTTCAAACCAATAATTTGAACTTTGTTCTTTCTCATCAGAGATAACTGCTCAAATAAGTTAATATTCATTCCAGTGAGGTATTCTCAGTTTTCTGTAGCTGAAATAAATGTTGTAATTTCTGGGTTTTGGAGTAATTTTCTGGCTGTTTGATGTAATGAATTATTTTACACAAAATGAAGCAGTCCAAAACAGAAGGATAATGAGTAAAACTCCTGCATTGATAGACTGAATATGGAAATGGCTTGTAGCATGGGGATGGGAAGTTTGAAAAATGATGAATGAAAAGTGATGTATGAAGGGAAGCTGTCTTAGACCAGTCCAGCAAGCTTATGGGGGCCCTTTTTGGGTGTGGAGTCTTCTTTCAGACTAACTCTTGTCTGGTATCTGTAGTGCATAGTAGATTCATAGGTTATAGAAAACAGAAAGAGTGATTGACACTAAGGTACTTCACTGGTAGTGTTTATGCTAAATACTGTATTGAGGTGGCTTGTCAGCAGCTCCCAGTTGCCACTTCCAGTGTAATGGCTACGGAGTGGCCAAAGTCAGAGGTTTTAGATCTATTTCTCCAACATGATGCTGTTCGTGGTTTGAGAATCTTTTGCCTTCCAGGCACATTCAGGTTCACGTAGATTGTCTGACAGATCAGCTGCACCAGATAAGTAGTTTTCTACAGAAAATTCTCATTCTCATAAAACAAAACAGCACCCTCCATAGTGATTTTGGAGCAGGCCTTCAAGTAATTAAAAAAAAAATTAGGAGAATCACAAGTCATTTATAACTTGATAATATGTGGGAACTTAAGTAGTTCAACCAGCTCTTGTACAAGTGGCATGCAGAGTCAGCTTTTCAGTAAAAAAAGGAAATGCTTAACTTGTTAAATCTTGTTCAGCCACTAGCCACTGAATGTGTGTGCAGAAATGCTTAGAGAGGTCTTTTAACTCTCAACTGATTCTGCCTTTTGTTGATATTAAAGGAGAAAGCTGTGATTGTCAAACTTTCCCAACTGTGTTTCCATGTGCAGTTGTGAAACTTAGCAGGCTTGAGAACACGACTGAAAAAAAAGTTGAGTTCGTTGTAGACACTCTCTCTTTGGAAGCTTCTCTTCAGGAGCCGGGACTTTACAAAAATTGTCTAATTTGTGGGTAAGGAAATGTCACTTCCGTGCCACCCAGCTACCCAGTATGGCAAATGTTAGTCTCTGCCAGTAATACAAGACAGTGGTATTTGTTACATCTTAAAACTCTGAGCAAACTGCTCTGGCTGATCCTGTTTTGGGCAACCTTGAATGTTCAGTGATTAGATGATCTTCCCAGCAGGAGGAAAAATTATCTTACGGTTAGTTCAGGAGAAGTGATAAGGTGGCTTAGACTGCTGTAGAGATGGTAATGAAAGTTTCTGGCATTGCAGTTTTATCTGAATTTGCTCTTGTGAAAACGGATGAAACCCCATACAACAACACATATTTGGTGTTGCAGGGCCCTACGCTGCAGGTGAAGAATGGCATTATATGGCACAATACACATATCAGCCATATGCAGAGGGAACTGATGTTACTCCGCAGTCTTGAAGATTCAAGACTGTTGTGCCCCAGAAGCTTCCAATGTGGCTACCCACTGGAAGCAATGCTGTCTGCGTCCCCAGGCGAGACAACAGGATGCATTCTGTGGCTCTGGCTAGCGTGAGTGGTGTACTAAAAAAAAAATCCCCGAGTTAAAAAAGGTTTTGTTTCCCACGGAAATGAACTTCAAGCAAATCTGCCTTCAGCAAGTTCCATGCTACAGGAAGAGGTTCTGGACAATTCAGTCCAACAAGAATATATTGTCTACCAGCTATGATGTTTCCAGTAATGGAAGTCAGATATTAGGAATTATCTGCGTCTGGCCAATTTAGCTAGACTTCTATCCATTCCACTTCTAACTATAAAGATTTTATTTCTTTGTCTAGAAGATGGAAGAAGTTTTATTAGCAAGGAGAAATATTTTTATTTATACTATTGGTCTAATAGAGGTTTAGTTTTTGTGGGAGGAGAACTGGACCTCTCTTCCATACCTGTCACTGCTCAGCTGGTCAACACATTATTTTATTCCAGAGTAACAAGGTGAGTATATGTCTTTAAGCTTTGGACAGGTTTGTATTCCTCCTATATGGTCATCTGTCCTCTCTGCAGGAAAGTTCAGAGTGGTGCGTCATGGCTCAAATCTTTACAAGTACTGGCAGTATTCATAAAAAAATTGATAGTAGTGCTATTACATTGAAGGGGAAAAGAAACCAATCGAGGTAGATGGGACTGATTCTTAAGATCTGTCCTATTTGATAGATTCTTAAAGCACTAACATATTTATAGGCAGTCTTCTAGAAAGCTATAGGCTCCTCACAAGTTTACTATCTGTTTATTCATTAGAGATCTGATTTGCAAAAAGTGTTGCAAAAAGTTTAAAATCTGTGGACCGTTCCTATGAGTGTCTGATGATTTGCTTAATACAGCATAGCATGAAATACTTGGAATGACCTTTTTGTGGTGGATTGCTGTGGCCCAGTGATGGGACATCTTAATAAATGTTTGTAAATTTGTGACCTAAAATTTTTCTTAATTCTGAACTTCTGATAGCTTCTGACACCATGCTCTCTGCCTAGATATTAGAGAGTTTGCATGGGAAGTAACTGCTTAATGATCAATGTTGTCCTACAGTAATATTTGGTAAGAAGTTTCATGGAGAATCACTTACTGGTAGAGAAAAATCCTTGTTACTTTAAATATTTTCAGTCTCTTGCCCTGTCACGTAAAACAGCCCCTTAATTCTTTCTCTCGTTGTTCCTGGGACTACACTGAAAAGCAAAATCATTTGTATATAGAAACAATCTAAATGGGTCATCTTCTGTGTCTGAGCATTTTCAGAAATAGAAGTGCTTTCCAGTAGCTCTGTGCTTGCATATGGAGCACTGGCTACCAAGGCTGATTTTTGAGCCTGAATGTGGTAAGAAGTAAGTGTTTCAGGTTTTTGGAATCCTAAACCATATGCTGATTATAGCTATTCTAATCCATCCTTGATTATAATGAGCTTCTTTACTGATAGTAATTTTTTTCCTTGAAACTGTGTCATTCATTGTCTGTGTCATTACAGAAAGAGTCTTTTTAGAAAAAAATACTAACTTTATTAAGCAGAGAGATAAGGATGTGGTTTTAAAATAGAGATGGTTGGAAAAAAAGCCTTAAGAGCTGTATAATGCAGTCATAGAACATGTTGGATGTTGAGGTGCTGTTCTGGTTTTTGGTCAGTTTTTGTTTTGATGCATGTTTGCTGGCGAGCTAAGGACTCTGCTTGATGGTAACTGCCTAGAAGGCTGAGAGACTTTTAAGTACAGGTTCTTCTCTACCTGTTTTATGTGACCTTTTTTCAGGAATTCATGAGATCATGTTGCAGCACTTTCAAACGTGCACTATTAAGACTTTTTAACCTTATTTTCCCACCTTCCTCAAAAGTCTGACTTCCAACATGAAGCTTTTAATATTTGGGGTTTTTTCCTTGCAGCTTGCATGTATACCATTTTTGCAGGTTAGCAGTTTAGGTTAATTTTCAAGGCATTATGTCCGTTTAGATCCCAAGACACATCTGTTAGCTTTATTTTTAGAGTGCTCAGCTACCTCTTAGCTGGAGTTGCAGACAAAATGATAGATGATTTTGATTTCATGTTGAAACAAGAGCAACCATTTGGACATTGTTGTTGAAAGGATTGTAGAGAAGCCTGATTTCACCTGTACTTGGGAACAGTACTTTGATTCAAAAGAAACACTTCAGAAAAAGATATATTGCACGTGACTGTTGGAATGTTGAAATATCTGGAGCCTTACAGAAAGAAAATGCGTGTTAAGTGCACAGAGTTATGGCTCTTCAAAAAGTGGAGACATTTTCAAATGCTTAAAACAGACAATGAAACACTTGGATATAGTTATAATAATCACATTGTTGTTCAGATTGGTGTGGAGTTTTTTTCCTAACTTTTCTTAATGCGAATTTATACCTGGTACATGGTGTAGTACCTGTATTAATTTTGGCTAGAATTATGCAAGCCTTGGAGATAAGATTTAATAAGTAACATGCAGATCTATTTAAAAAATATAAGATCTGGAGGATGTATTGTGTGTCCTAACTGCTGAGTCATACACCAATGCTTGATCTTTTTCTGCTCTTGTGAATCTTGAGTGGTTTTGTGCTTAGTGGAACAACGGTAAAGGGGAGGTGACTAGTATTCCAATTTGTGTTTGTTTGTAATGTATTTTTAATATACGTATTCTCCCCCACGGGAAGTAGCAGATATGCTTTTGAACTCCCAGAAAGCCAAGGAAGATGCTTCTGCTTTGTAGGGGACAGACCTAATATCAAAGATGGGTACCCTGTCTCCTGGCCACATTTTGTAAGAGAAAGGAAGGACGGCTGCTTCATTTTTTAAAGGAATTAATGTAAGCAGCTGTTTTCATCTGCAGTGGATAGAGAAGGTTGCCTGGGTTTAAGTCTGACAGATGAAAACTAGAAAAGGGATGGAATATAAAGTTTACCTGTCTTTACTGTCATCCATAGATTTTAGATTCATATCATACTGCATGTCGGTAGTCTGGAAGAGGTTAAAAGAGGTTTCTCCTCTGAAAGGCGGTCCATGCTGTTGTGGGCAATATGATGGGGCCAAGGCAGTGCTGGCTCATTTCCAGACATGAACAGATAGCTGTCTTCAGCTGTCCAAGTAGGTGTACTGTAAATGTTGTATTAGATCTAGGCCTTAGCAGTATGGTCAGGTGTGACCAAACTGAATGTAATGAAAGTTGCTTGACACAACATGTAAATAAAAGCAAGTTGGAGTGAGGTTTTTTTCTTTTGTCTGTTTTGGTGCTTTGTTGTTGTTGTTGGTTGGGGTCTTCTGTAAAAATAAAGCTTTCTATGTGGTACTGAAAAACTGTATCTTTTAAAAAAAGCTGATGCACTTAGGTCTGTGGAAATGAAGTCAGTGTCTCTTAGTGTATTTATTAGAAAAATTAAGTATGCCTCCAACTAAACACTGCTGATGATTTGGGGTTTTTTAATACTTTCCCTCCTCCTAATATTTCAGTGTGGAGTGGTTAGATGCATTTTGGGTAATTTAAATTTTTTTTATAGCATATTAGTAGTCTTGAATGCTGTTTGGGGACAGACAAAAATTGAGCTGACCAGTAACTGTCATATCATGGCTTGGTAGGGAAATGAGAGTTGATAGACTGTGGAACCATGTTTCATTGTGATTACAAACTTCTCTCCTTCACCCAAACTCCAGTCTCAGAAAGATCGTGTTCTTTCCTGTATGTATTAAGCTTAAAATCACAGTGGTTTCCTCTCACTCTTCTAAATACAGCACCTCCATAACTGCTGATTTACTATCGGCTTTTTTGTTGCAAAGGAGCATGAATTTATAAAGGTGATCTATTCCTACAGGCAGCAGAGAGACTTTGAGCAAAAAATTCAACACCTGTCAGTGTTGTTCCCCCATTTTCAGTGCCTGATAAGCTTGAGCATCTCTTCCTGAGTCTGGTGGTGTGCTGCAAACCTTCACTGCTGCGATGCAGCTAATAGGAGTGTATAGAGAACTTTTTCTAAAACAAGTCATTTTCAAACCATTTTCCTTGAAGCTGCTGAGCATCTGTTTACTGCAGTTTGAGAAACACTGCCTTGGTTTGACTATCCCTGCTCAGTTGTACCTCTGTGCATACCCACAAAATAGAGCTGAGAAGGAGGAATGCAGAGATGCAATAGGCTCACTGTCTTTCCGCGGAGAAAGGAAGGTGCCCAAAACTGCTGCTTTTCTAAAAGGCAGAGATGACCTTCCTTTAGAGAATGCCATCTAATGCCTTTCTTCTCACCTCAGTGTTTGCCACCCATGATCTGTCACACCTACCCAAAATAGCCTCAGAGAGAGCCTCATCTGTAAGAGGACATTGTGCTTCAGTGCAACATTAAAAGCCCCTCAGATTGACAGCTGCTGTCATGGAGAAAGAGATCTCTGCAGATGTTGTGTGACTGCTGCTTTTTAGTAGCTGAAGAGCCTTGAGTCACTTTAACGTTCTGTTGTGACATGTATATAATGGATATTTCATGGAATTCATAAGTTATTCTTTGTCAGAACATTTTGAACTTCAGGTATTAGAAACTAATTGAAGTGAACATTTCGCTTCAGCCCTTGCTGACCTCTGCAGTCCACGTTGCTGCTTGAAATAGTAGTTGCATTCACTCAGCCATTAAACAACTTCTAGAGCTGTACTCTGATCTCAAGAGTGTAGTTCTCTTAATGTGTTTTTTTTTTTTAAGTTGGCCATAAAAGAAAGACAACAGCTACTGTCAGAAGTATTAAGCAGTGGTGTGCTATGTGAACGGGCTAGTTTAACTTGCTTCTAAATATAATTCTTCTAAAAATAACTGTACCCCAAACAATAAAAATTGACATAAGTTGACAGCATGTTTTAGCAGACGTTGACAAAATGTTGACTTCTAATTTTTGAGCTTTTAGATAAAAAATGTAAGCAAAAAATAACTGAAAAAAATTTGAAAAAATAATTAAAAAAAAAATAAACTCTTCTCAGTAGATGTTGTTACTTTTTACACTGTCCTCGTCTGGTTTTTATGTCAGGTGAACACTAAAAAAAAATATTTAATTAGTCTTCTGATTTGTTTTTTCCTCAACTCACCATTGTCTTCTCCTGTTTTCTACAAAATGGTGATGCTTACTGAGGCTCTGGTTTGAGCAAGAGAAAACAGCCTCGGTTGTGAAGTAAGTTACTGTTCACAGTTTGTTGCTTGCTAAGTGAGGCGGTAAATAAAATGCTTTGTTCTCTTTTTGTGGTAGAGGTAAGTCTTGCCTGCATGATAAAGTCGAATGACGACACGCAGGACTTGCTTTAATGCGTAGATATCATACACAAGGCGAGGCAAGTAAACGTATTACAGACTCTTACAGCTGGTGTCAAGCTATGCTTGCTTAAATTGGTAGGTCACTTCAATGGATGTGGAAGGCTTAATCATGTTAACAGCCTAAATAATGAGTTGTAAATTAAAGTTATTGCTTGAAATTTTTTTCTGATTGCTCTAAATAGTAATAAAGAATTTCTGTCCATTGTTATTCTAGTTGTGAGGCTTATCACTCTTTCAAATATTTTAGAGCTTGGACTCCTAAAATGACGTGTTATACCGTGATTATTTTCATAAGTTCATCATTATGTATCTAAGCAAAAAACTGCATTTAATAAGAGTTGAATTTTAAACTGATAGCTAGAAATTTGTATCAAGATAAAGAAGATAGCAAAGGAATAACGTTTGACCAGTAAATTCTAGAAGGTAAAGACTATACACATTTTGGTTTATTTGTAATAACTAGTATAATTTAAAGAGCTACTGATAAGGCACATGGTGCGATTATTGGGGCTGCCCTGTGCAGGGCCAGGAGCTGGACTTTGATGATCCTAGTGGGTCCCTTCCAACTCAAAATATTCTGTTATTTCCAACTCAATAAATAACTTCTGTTATTTATGACTCGGTGATATGAAAAGAAAGTAAAATTTGCTGTCGGAATTTTGAAATCTTATGTCATGTGTTTTTTGGGGTTTTTTGGTTTATTTTTTTTTTAATTATTAACAATGCTGATATGTATGGGGATTTTTTGGGGGAGTGTTTTTACATCATGATATGTAAAGTTTGCTCACAAAAGAAATTTTTGGTTACCTGAATTCATTTGCTTATACCTAGGACATGAAAAAATATCATTCTAACCAAAACTTTGCAGTTACTGTTTAAAAGATTTGTTTATGCTTTCATTGTAGGCAGAACTGTATTTAGAGAGAACAAAATAAAACCATAATCCTGAGTGATTTTTCTTTTGGCAACAGTTTTATTGAAATAAAGATGCACAAGGTCAGACAAGTCATCTCTGGTGGTAGGTGATTTGCGTGTGAAATCCTAAAGGATTGCTGTGTGACCATTCACAACTATAATAAATATAAATGTCATCCAACAGCTCGTAGCATTTATAATTGTTATGATGAAAGCCAAACAGAACTTTCAGAGCTTCTCTGCTCTCTTTAACACCTGGGCAGCAGTGTTATTAAGGAAGAATATTTGGTTTCCTATTTGGTTTCATCTTATTATTGTCTCAAGACTGGAAGGAACCAATAACTACAAATGAGGTTTAACAGGTGAAAAATAGAATTTGGAAAAGTATAGGAAATTACTAACAAGAAGAGTGAGCAGCCTCAGGATCACGTTGGCAGTTACGTTCTGAAAGGAATTTATTCAGGTTCCCAACTGAGTCTTAAAAATTCTGCCACGAAATTAAAGGAAACCTCAAGTGTTGTTGCCTGCAATAATAGTCTCATTTCTGGATATTGCTAAATCACCATTATAGCACAATTTATGTGGACATCTCAGGAAACCGTTTTTTAAAGTATTACAGCTTTTTGTAATGAGCCAGATTTAGCAAAATAAAATATAGTCTTGAAATCTGCTAAGATGGTGTGCAAAATAAACTCTTTACTTGGTTTGTTCTTCTCTTGTATGTGAGTTGCCATGTTCAAGTGAAATCCTGACTGTCTTTTGATAAACTTGTGTTTTTTACATAGAATACGTAATTTTCCT
Source organism: Mohoua ochrocephala (assembly GCA_013398855.1). NCBI lineage: Eukaryota > Metazoa > Chordata > Aves > Passeriformes > Acanthizidae > Mohoua > Mohoua ochrocephala. The sequence goes on from VZTA01028968.1 coordinate 242,967, forward strand.
GAAAAAGGAAGCTTAATGTTTGTCTGCTTCTCAATGAATTTGTTTTTTTCCCATTGGTAGTTATCAGAAAACGTCCAAGTGGAAAGTCAGAATCTAAACTACTTAGATGGCCTGTGGGTGGGGATGAGATGGGGAGATTTCAAAGTTCCTTTCCCAAGCATGGTCTTCGGGGAAAAAACCAGATGAGTACTATGAAAAAAACGAACCACTAAGTAAGAGATGAGTGAAAACTTGTAGCTAAAAAGGCATCAGCAAAATGCCCCCTCTCTTTCACCAAGAAGGTGGAAACAAGAGCACTAGTCAGTTGTAATTTGAATCCACTAATTTGACATTTTGTATTTTCAAAGGATGTTTTATCTACTTAATCACTGTCCATCCTTGGGAAAAAGCTAACCCTGACAAATGATGAGAAGGGGATGACAACAGATCTGCAAACATGAAGAAACCCCTGTTGTGGTCAGTCTGCCATGTGTGAAAAAGAGAAAGATTTTTGGTTTTTTTTTTTGGTTCCTTTCAGCATGGAATGAGAACGATGATGTCCATAATTGTCTGTGATCACATCCTGGTGTGAGGAAGCTGCAAGACATATGGATGAGCCGGATCAATATATGGCATTATCTGTGAAGGCACTGAAGTTTAATCATCAAGTTAAGATGGGTGAAGCAGTGCAGCAAGAAACTGTAGGGAGGAGTCAGATGGAATAGAAAAAAAAGCATTAGTGATTTTTTTCAAGTGCCTACTGAACTTGAAGGGCATTGGAGGCTTCTATGTGATTTCTCCCCTAGGAAAGTTAACTTTTAAAAGTGCCAATTTTTCTCTTAAATTATTTAAAACCCCCGCCCTTTTGAAATTGGTAGTAAAATTCTCAAGGTTTTCTTTAATGATGTATTGAATGTTGATATCTTTATATATATACATAGATTGTATGCCCTATGAAGGAAGTTGAAAGAGTGGAGAGGGATTGAAGGATAGAAGATATGCTATAAGGAGGAAATGAATCTGGGAGCTGGAAAAGGGAGAAAGGAAGATAAATCTGGTGTATAGATAAACAATTTAGGAAAAAAGGAGAGGTGAAGGAGCTTTGGAAGAAAGCTCAAGCATGCAGATATGTACATTTGAGAAGCAATAGAGAATAGCAGTTAGGGAAAGGAAAATAGCCTGCCTTCTGGGAAACAAAATCCTATATACAACTATAATCAGTGGAAAATATGACTGAAAACAAAGTGGAAGGAGAAAAGCAAGCTGAGAAAGGTAACAAAAATACTAAGGATGCAGAGGATCAAAATGCAGATCCTTCCTAAATCAGAGTCTTATTTAAGAAAATAAAACCACCTGAATTTACAATCTTACAAAAATGTGAGGGAAGGAGGAGGGTTATGGGATACAAAAGTGGATTAAACTGCAACTTGAGGCTTGAAACCCTATGCAGAACTGAAAGGCCTGTAGGTATTAGTAGAGCTTATTTATGGGCAATATTTGTTCTATTTGAAGAACTTCTAGACAGTCAGTCTCATATCTTGTTAACCATTGTCATTCATCCAACAATCTTAGAATGTCGGTTAGGTTTTCATCTTGCCTCCTGAGAGATGCTTTTTTCCTTAAAGAAAGCAACGCGAGGTTTTGCGGAGCCAGTTATTTAAGTGTGGGTATGAGGCTTCAGTGCCTTACGTTAACAATCTACACAAAGCCTCGGCAGTGCCTGGTTTTAAGAACATTACACAATCTGAAACTTTTTATGACTAACTTAGGCTAATATCTTATATTAAATTCTTGGTCTGTGAACACTGAACTTCAGGCAGAAAACCTGTCTCTGTTTCTCTTCTATGTCTGTATTTTGAAAAAATTACGGCATTTATATGGATATAGTATTTAAATTGTAATATGTAATTTATAGATAATATTTTTATTTTAATATGTGTAAGGCTCATTGAGTTTCAGAAATGTGCTTGTTAGAATGTAGATTGTCAAGAAATTCTTGAGGTACTGATTTCATTAAGCAGCCCCTGCTGATGGTTCTTGCATTCAAGGCACCCTGCAGTTGGGTGGTTTTACAGTAAGCAGGATTGGGTACTCATACAAGGTCTTTTTGGTTTGTTGGTTTTTTGGGTTTTTTCTGGATTATATTTTGCTCGGAATAACATTATGTTCTTTTCAGAAGATGTTACCTGCATGCTTGAAGTAGAAACATAAGGGTAGAAACTGCAGGATTTCTATCTGCACTGCTTAAAAAGCGGTTATTAAATTATTACCAAAGTATTCATTGCAGATTTATGCAAAACTTTTCCAAGAATTCTTGTCAAATCTATTTCTGCACTTGTGAAATCAGGGAGGCTTTGCAATTGATTTCAATAGAATCCTTATAAAAAGTAGACTGGGAAAGCTGAGTGGCTGCAGGGAATTCCTGAAGTTTCTCTTTCAAGACAGAAGCTGTCTTTTTCATTCTCATCACAGTATGCTTAATTTTAAACTAGCAGAGTAGGAAAATAAAGCTTCTGCGTAGATTTGGAACCGGACTTTACAGTTAGGCTTTTGTCAGAAATATTTGCGATGAGCATTCTACACAGAACGTTCTTTCTAAAATCTCAGCTGTAACTGGTCCTTATTCTTCTTAAACTTGGACTGTTTTTCAGAGGAAAATAATTCTTGTAAATATGTTATTTCAAACTGGAGACACCCTATTCTGTAAATACTTTCAATTAACTTCTTAATTGTAAATGTGACATTATTGATGCGGAATCTTTATTAATGAACTTGAGGATGACGGAGTTTGAAATAAAATAGGCAATAACAGTGACAGTTAAAATGAAATAAGATTTTATGCTGTCAGCTCTGTAAGACAGTAGAAAGAGATTATTCCAAAATCTAATAAGCAGTTTGCATGCATAAGTTAGTTATCAGTAATCTGATGCCATGTCAGACAGACATCTGTAATTGTTTATTTTTCCAGAAGAATTAAATGCATAGTTGAAAATAAAACGTTAAAGTTGTGCTGGAGGGAGGAGGGAGGGCAGGGAGTTTGTTTTGCATTACATTCTTCTCAGAAAGTAATCCTTTAGTGCATCATCAGTACTCATTTAATTCAGACCGTTTCTTTGTATGTTATATGCCTCAGCTGATGGGACACATTTTATTTTAGTAGTAATTCCAGTCTTCCTTCCTGTTTCATTTTGTATTGAAACAACTTCTGTAAGGGGAGATAGCCCTACAATTCTTAGATAATTACCATAACACTAGGAAAATTTTGTTAATTTTTCCATATATGCCTTTCCCTTTTGTTTTAATCCCTTGGCAGTTTTAAAGTGTTTTCATAAGACAAAACCACGGTTGTGACGAGTAGGGAGCTTTGCTCTGTGTAGTCCAGACCCTTTCTGAACCGAGAGCTATATTTGCTGTTATTAAGTTGCTTCTGAGTCCTTTTGGCTGAAATGATCTAGCTTGCCTAGTCTTTTTGGAGGTTGAGTTCTCAGCCCTTTACCACCCTGGAGGGCCCTGTCCAATTTCCTAATAGTTTTCTTGAAGCTGGAACCCCAAGACCAGTATTCTAGGTTTTCCCTTACTAGTATTGAGTTAGAGGCAGAATGCTGACTTTTCTTCTGTTTGTTCTTGTTTCTGGCTTGTTATTTTCCTTCCTGAGACAGCCCAGTGTGTCATCTGCCTTATTCGTGATGAAAAGGCGTTGCTGGCTTGTCTTCAGCTCCGGGTCTGTTGCAACCCTCAGGTCCTTCTCAGCAGGGCCGCCACTTGCCCAGTCAGCTGCCAGCTGTCAGCCTCATCTCCTTGTACTTACACAGTTTCACATGACTCATTCCTCAAGTTTCTCCATGTCATTCCTCCCTCTATCATACGGTGAGTTTGGGTATGGGATTTTGTTTGGGTTTTGTTTGTCTAGGGTTTTGTGGGGTTTTTTTTCCATGTCAGAACAGGATCAGAACTAGATGTTCTGTACAACTCTTCTTACAATCTGTGATCATTTAAAGATGACTCAGGAATCAAGGACTTGGCAAAGTGAAAGAAAAATGGTCCTGAACATCTTGGAGGCCCAGTCCTCAAAGGGCTTCCTTAGATTTATATCTTAGAGAAGAAAGCTAAATTTCAAAACTTGTAAATTAACAAGAAAAGGAATACCTCTCTTTTAATTTTCATCTTTCCAGTGATGAGAAGTTATTTCTACTGAACAGTTGTATAGTGTTGAAAATTCTGGAATTTCTTAGTAGTAGTCCCAGCAGTGGTTATACAATCACTTTAACTCAGTGTAATTCTCTGTTGGCCTTTGAGGATGTCATCCCAGTGGAGACTGTCCATCCATATACAATGCGTTTTTTATAGACGAATAAATACTTCCTTTTTGGGGATGTGAATACCAGCAGCTTTCAGATGAGGAAAAATGAACAGATATATAAAAACAACATTACAGTCACATTGTGAATATTTGCAATAAAACCTGCTTTGTACCCATGTATTTCAACTATATTTGTCATCATAATTTGTTTTGATTAATATAGTTAATATAGGGATTATTTTACATAAATAATGAGATCAAACTAAACCTCTTATCTTAAGTATTTCTTTTGAAGATACAATTTGAACAGACAGTGGAGGAATGAGGTCTGATAGATTTGTGCGTGAAGAAATTAATTTTTGTTAATCTTTTGTTCATGAAAATTTTAAAAGGCATTTTCTGACAACCTAATCCAGTACTTTATTCTTCTTTAATATAGCAACTGAAATTAAAGGCATCCATCATAATGATGTGGATAAATAAAGAAAATATTCCTCACAAAGTTGTTACTACTGGCTAATGTTCATCTAGTAATGACATAGATAATAATGAATAACTTGAATAATGTGTGCACAGAAAGTTACTGTGACTGAGATAAAAAATGCAAGAGTATTTTGGTCTCAAAAACAGACACTAAGATGTATACAAATAAAACTTTCCTGTGATTCTGATGGTTTTGTTACTGTTTTACCAATTAATACTGCAAGATTAGGACCAAAAGTGCTTATATTTGGTAGACATATGACAAACACTGGTAGTAGCAAAGCAAGCCTCCTGCCCACACACCAAATGCTGTTCCTGGCTTTCAATTCACATTTAACATAGTCACTTAAAGGATGCGAAAGGAAGCTGGTTTCCTTCTCCAAACTTAAAGGTTATTTTCCATCTTTAACAGTACCTTGTGTTTTAAATTGAAGGTGCATAGGTATGAACGGTCTCTTGCCTTCTGAGAAACTTTCTGATCCTTATGAAGTTCAACAAGGCCAAGGTCTTGCACCTGGGTTGGGGCAATCCCAATCCATACGGGCTGGACAGAGATTGGATTGAGAGCAGCCCTGAGGAGGACTTGGGGGTGTTGGTGGGTGAGAAGCCCAACACGACGTGGCATTGTGCAGTCAGAGCCCAGAAAGCCAACTCTGTCCTGGGCTCGTCCAAAGCAGCGGGGCCAGGGAGGTGATTCTGCCCCTCTGCTCTGCTCTTGTGAGACCCCACCTGGAGTGCTGCATCCAGCTCTGAGGACCCCAACATAGGAACGATGTGGATCTATTGGAGCAAGTCCAGAGGAGGCCACGAAGATGATCAGAGGAGACTGGAGCACCTCTCCTATGGAGCTGGGGTTGTTCAGTCTGGAGGAGAGAAGGTGCCAGAGAGACCTTACAGAAGCCTTCCAGTACCTAAAGGGGGCTGCAAGAGAGCTGGAGAGGGACTTTACAAGGGCATATGGTGACAGAAAAGGGGGAATGGTTTCAAACTGAAAGAGGGTGGGTTTAGATTACTTATTAGGAAGAAATTCTTCACTGTGAAGGTGGTGAGACACTGGTACAGGTTTTCTGGAGAAGGTGTGCGTGCCCCATCCTTGGGAGTTTTCAAGGCCAGGTTGGATGGGGCTTTGAGCAGCCTGGTCTGGTGGAAAGTGTCCCTTTCCCTAAAAAGGTAGGGGGGTTGGACAAGGCGATCTTAAGAGGTCTCTTCCAACCCAAACCATTCTGTGATTCTATGAATTTTTGGTGTACGTAAATGAGAAAACAAAGGTCTGTTGTGATTTCACTCCACTTTTACTGGAACTCCACATCAAATTTTTTTCTCAGTGTGCTTTGTTACAGTAGTAGCATATTAGAATCAAAAGATAAGTGTTGTGCTTCTGGTTTCCGAGCAGGGGGTATTTTTGATGGATACTAAACTTTGTTTTGTTTAGCTGACTTTCTCAGCTGGAAATGTAGCTTCCACGTATGTAAAATCTCAGAAGGGAGTGCTGAATTCCCAGTAAACCAGCTGATCTCAAGCAGAGAGCTGATCTCCCCCCCCCCCAGGTGGAGTTACTTATCCATCTTATGTTTGTTTTGCCTATTATTTTGCCGTGAGCTGGCTAATTTAGGCAAAATTGTAATCCCCGTAGGTATGATGACAATCCAAACAATAGTGACTCTGGAAATAGATTGTAGGACATTACGTTCTCTGTATTTCTTCACTTTTACTGCAGAACAAACAAATATATGTTCTTTGGCTCACAATGAGTACACCTGCTGAAATGCAGGACCTTTGCTCAAGACTATTGCTCTGTGCCAACAGCATTATTATAACTGTATTTTTTCAGTCAGAAGAGCAGTAGGAGGAATAATGCATTTAAATGTACCAAATCATATTTAATTTGTTGCTTAGCAGCCAAAGCAAATTATGGAAATCTCTAAGACAGATCAAAGATTGCTGTAGAATAGGAATTTCAGATCATCTTGCCCATTTATTTGTTGTTATTTTATACTCCACTAAAGTTTAGAGTTTGAGGGAGAGAGGTCTCTTTTTCTAGTTACCAATGTTCTCAGCCAAAATCGTTTTGATGAAACCTGAAATGGCATCAGGAGAACAGCAGAAGTGAGCATTAAAGGAAAAAAAAAAACATAGTGAGGGTAAGAGTAGAGGCAAAAAGAAAAACAATTCTGCCTTTTGATATGTCACCAGACGAGCACTTCAGTTAGATACATAGATGAGAAAATGTGACATATCCCTAGTCTGGATGTTGAGGGAATTCCCTGGATGCCAAGTGAATTTACAAGTTTTTTCACTGTGTAAGTTCCAGTGTATGGAAAATACACTGACTAGTCAGTGCTATTGTGAAGTTACAGGTGATTCACAGTGTGCATAGGGGAAGCTATGTTATGTGTGAAATCTCAGTTGTTTGGTATTAATTTAGTTTTACTGCCTATAGTTGGATATGAAATGTAGTAATTACTGCAGCAAAAGCAAACAAAAGCTTTTGAGTGCATACGATTCTTTCTATACTGTTCTGTCTCCAGTATTTTGCACAAGAAGGAATTGCTACGAATTGATGTTTGGGGGTTGGGAATGGGGAACATAAAATCTATTTAAAGATAAAAGTACTTTCAGATGCATTCAAAAGTAAGATATGTATATAAATACACACAAAATAAAAAGAAAAAAGAGAGATACTTTAAATGTACAGGTAAACATTAGGTGTGTGCGAATAGAACCAACCTGCTCTCAGTTGACTGAGGAGCAGACTGAGGGGATGCTCATATATGAGTGGTAAGAGATCGTCTGAGGGACTGGTATAGCTCCATAAAAAACCTGCCAAAGCTCATGCAGTGCAGAAGGGTGTAGATTGGGAAATCCTTTTTTTTTTTTTTTTTTTTTTTTTGGAGCGTGAAGGAAGCAACTGCTGCAGTGCATGACAGCTGGGCACTGTAATGGGAGATGTGCATGCATGTATGAATTGAAATTTTTAAGCTTAAAGCATGAAAATGAACTAATTTTGAGTCAAATGTTTTGTGATCGCAAATCTGTTGCTGTCATGAATTATTCTTCAGAGAAACTCAAAACCTTTTGAAACAAAAATCCTTTTGGTGGGAAACCTGATGTCCACTAATATCTTTGGTACCCAGCACACGAGCACTCAGGCCACAGTCCATTTTCTTTGATGGTCAGTTAGGAAATAGAAACTGAAATTCCCTGGCTATGACCACAAGTGTTATTTTTAACTTTAACCTCTAACTCTTTGGGGGTTTTTTCTTTCAATTTCTTTTGGTATAAAGATAATGCTTACCCTTATTTTAAAGTTTCTCTTTCTGGTTTAAATGAGTAATCATTATGTGTGGGCAGCATCATTTTGAGGGTAGCTTTTGATGCATAAGCAGCTGCTGCAGAGAGATACTGGTTATTTATGGAAGTTGGGTTCCAGGGTTTGGGGTTTTTTGTGTATGTAAAGGAGCAGAGTATTTTTTATCCTAGCCTAGAGAAAGAAATGTGTACTTTTTAAAATAAGATATAGAAAATGTCAACAACTTTTATATCACAAATATTTTATAAATAAGAACTCAAACACAGTACAACCTGAATGTTTACTTTGTTCTTTGCTGTGAAATATTTCTGCAGGTTGTATTGCAGTTTGGTCTTCTAAGAATTCTGTTTATGCAGCATCTTTTGTTTAAAGGTATTTATGTACTTCAAGGCTTAACTTGACTTAGTAAAACATGTGAGAAACGTTGGAAGTATATGTTTTCTTTCATAAGCAAAAGCTAAAGGAATGGAGAATCTTTGTGGACTGCTTAAAATTAACACAATGTGAGAAGCTTGGAATTAGAGCCAACTCTGCAGACTCCTTATGCCCTAATCTCAAAATTCTTGTTTTTCATTTCTTGGCATTCAGAACTTAATTTCGAAATTTAATTTTAGAAAGTTGCAAAATTGCAGCTTACAGGACAGTGCTGACATAAACATCATGTATCTCAAATGATTCTTGGATACTAAACCTGAAATTGTACAACCTAGTTTAGTTGTAATTGAGGGAAGGGGCTCTTACTGTGTTGTGTTTGCGGTGTGGTTTGGTTGGTTCTTTTTTCCTGACAGAAACAGATACTGTTATTATAGTCTACAGTTTCAATGGGGAAGAAAAAAAGAGACTGAAAAGCATGCAGGGAGCATCATTTTGGTGTTTCACTAATGAGAGTCAAAGATGATGTTACCAGTCAACAGTGGGCATCTAATGGACAGTTTGCTTACTGACAAAAGCTTTAAGGGAGATGGGCTACAAATTAGAAATGAAATCACCAGAAGTGGTCTCTTTCTGTAAGATACAGCTTTTAGTTTGAATTGTAAGACAAGTTCCTTTAGCTGTACAGGACCTCTGTTTTTCTCAAAACTTACCATGGACAGACTTTTCTCCATGTTTTCCATGAGCCATGTAGCTTCAGGTAGGGGATGTTTCTCACAGGCCCCTTCTTGTCATGTGCTAACTTTTAGAACATGAGATCTGTGTATTTCTGACAGAACTGTTGCTGATTGTACCTGTGTGGTACAGCAAAAGCACCAACAGAGATTCCTTGTGTCTATCAGAAAGGCAGCAACCAGAAATGGCCCCAAAGCAATTTATGTAGTGTGCTCCCAGTTGTAATCATTCCTCAGAACCATCAACACTCTGTTGATGTTAGGCAGCCAATCTGTTTCCATCTTGTGCAGTGTTACAGGACTGACTGGGTGTGCATCTCTTGTGTGGAGGGAGGGAGAGGCAGGTGTCAGTAAGGGGCAGACTGCAGCTGCAGAGCACTTTGGTTGTCTGCAGCCCCTTTTCCCCTGCCATGTGTGAAAGTCCTAAACAGAGTGTGGACTACACATCAAGTGAATTGGGATAAGTAGCTTGCATGCGTGTCTTGAATTACCTCATTCAGGAAGTGCTGGTGCTCCAGAGAGGCCGAAAGCATTCTGGTGATCTTGCTTTTCTCTGTATTTGCATCTAACCAGCCACATACTACGTAGAGTTGAAAATTATTGGCAAGAGCAATGTTGAATCTTGTTTCCTAGCGTGCAATCTTGCAGGCAGGGCAGAGAATTAGGATTTTTGAGGGTTTTGTGTCCATGGGATGATACTTAGAAAATAAACTTGTGAGGAATTGTTTTATCTTGATTTGCACTGAAATGCATTTGGAGATTACATAATCTTGCAGGATTGGATCATTAATCTTTATTGCTAAGTTTCTTCATTTATGAGCTTGAATAGCATCTATATCCCTGAAGCAAACAGAGTGAATTTGTGTGCCTGCTTGCATTTATATTCTTAGCATAATAAATTCTAAGCCAGCAGAAGATACCACAATGGTCGATGTTATTCAGAGTGGCAAAGCTGTTATTGTAGCAAATATGTGAAATTGTGTAGTTTGTACAGAGAGATGTTGTGCTTACAGAATAGAAAAGTGCACACATTTTGTATGTTTTGTGATCTCAGGTAATTTTTTCCCTCCAATGCGTAGTTGAAGTTTACTTGAAATTACTGAAGGTACATTTCTTTCCTAGCTCCTCTGGGGAAATTAATTCTAACTGCTTTTCAGGAATGTAAAAAAATTACTGAAGGCTTTCTGTGGAATTATAAAGCATGCACTATGCTTGCTTGGTGCATGCACTATTAACAGTCATTGCCCAATGAGCACTGGGTTAGCACTGGGATACCATTAAAAGTCTCTGAATATTGCATTAAATGAAGATGTTCATTTAATTCTAATGTCAATAAAAGTTTTTGGAAATTTGGGCTCTGTGAGGGTGACAAATTTTGGTGGATTTTTTCCTTCTGTAATCGTCTGGATGCTTTTTTAAATGGTTTTATTTATTTTAACATTTGGATATAGAAGAGAGTGGAGTAGTCACATTCAGGTGTTTGGAAGAGACAGAGAGGTACTGGAGTGAAAGGCCACAAAAGGGTTTAAGGGATTGGAGCATCTGTGACATGGGGATTGTCTTGAGGAGCTGAGATTGTTTAGCCTAGAGGAGAGAAGGCTCAGAGGAATCTCATCAATGTGTATAAATACCTGACAGAAAACAGTAAAGAAGATGGAGCCAGGCTCTTCTCAGTGGTGCCCAGTGACATGACAAGAGGCAACGGGCATAAACTGAAACACAGAAAATTCCATTTAAACATAAGAACAAACTTTCTCTTTGTGGGTCTGGTTAAACACTGGAGCAGGTTGTCAAGGTATTGTGGACTTTCTATTTGTGAGATACTCAAAACATGACTGGAAAGGCCTGGAGCAACATAACTTGGTCTAGATGATCTTCAGAGGTCTTTTTGACCTGCGTTGGAATGGAATTTTTGAATCTTCAAACATGTGGTCTTTCTTAGACCTTCTAGAAACATTCTAGCAGGAATGGAGCAGCACTGGAACAGTTGGCTCAGAGAGATTGTAGTTTCCATACTTTCAGGTTTCTAGACCATGATGGATCAAAACCAAGGCTGTCCTGCTTTAGTGCTGGTAATAATCTCCACTTGAATGGGAGCTTGGCCTGGATGATCTCCGGCGGTCCCTCCAAAGAAATGTCTCTGTGATTCTGTGTCTCCCTGTGAATTTTAGATCCATGTGTTCATCAAACATGAGGTAAAATGAGTAAGGATTCTTGCTAATTGCTGTGAATGAGTTCAGAATGATGAAGTGATCCAAGCAACTTAACCTCCTGTAGCTGCAGTACTTTGAGGGGCTGTCATAATGCATGTGCTGACCTACCTTCTATCCCTGCTGTCTGGAATTTCTGCAGCTGAGGATTCCTGCCACTGTGTGTGTACAAAGAACAACTTTGTTTTGTCTCCAGATATCATAACATGGAGACAGTGCAGCAAAAGAAGATGTTTCTGGTTAAAAAGAAGCTTGAGTTTACCTGGGTGCTTGCAGACCAACAGTGAAAAGTCTGTGGTCAACACATATGAAATAACTTCTAGATTAGTAACTGCTTTCTGTTTATAAAACAGATGGAAGTTTTTGCAACAAAAGTACTTAAGTTCCACTGCTCTCTCTTTTCCTCAGCAATAGCGTGGAGAGGTTGTCATTGGGGTAGGGATCATTTACCTCTGTGCTGATCCATTTTCATGATTCTGTGCAGTGAATGAGCTGTAATGAGTAATCAAATCCCTTCATGTTAGCTGCTAACTTAGGTTTGCTGTAGCTAGTGTCACATTGACTATACCATGAGATAATGACGCATTTTCATGGCTTTTCATATCTCTGAAAAGTTATAGCATGTTCTTTTGCTTGTTTTTAATGCTGATTATCGTGGAAGATTGTCCTTGCTCCTCTGTTCTGTATTTTTACCCCCCTTAGAAAATGGGCAGGAGGTGGGGGAAGGAGGAAGAATGAGGCAACACTGAAAATCATGTTGCAGTACATCATCTTCTGGAATGGTGGGTGGCTTCAGGTTGTGGGCATTTTAGGATTCTATGTTTTCAGAAGCTGGCATAAAACCATGAAGCTGATGAAATTATGATTACTTCACTGAGTGACCCAGTGTGTAGTTACGCACACACTTGCACATAGGTCTAAATTTACTGGTTTTTTCTGTAATTAATGTACATATTAGTATAAATAATTTTGAAGTGAAAGACATAAAAAAATGTTTTTCACATTTTTAACTAATTATAGATGTGCCTACTTTAGTTTCAGACAATTATTGTCAGTGGCTTGATTGAAATCTTGAAAAGCACAATTTGTATGCCTTGGCACGTGTTCCTCTATATATAGCATATAGTTCTGTTTTCTGTGTGATATGTAATAGCAGTAACAGTTGCTAAAATGCATTTGAAATGTCATAAGTTATGTAGAATTCTGTCAGGTTATGTAGATTCAAGACCTATTCTCCCCATCCCAGTAATTAAAAGTATTTAGAAATTACTCATCTTTTTATCTCAATAAACAAAAGAGGTATCATAAAGTATCATACAGTACAATAAAAATGAATATATAAATAACTTTGGTGAATGCAACTTCAGGCAATTTGTATTGTGCCCAATATTTGTTAATCTTAAGGTTTTGAGCCTAGTTTAAACAGATAGAGAACATGGGAAAAAATTGAGTGGTTTAGAAAGTTAAGATCTACATGTATATACACAGAAATGTTGCCAGTAGGAAAGCAACTGGTGTCTTCAAAAAAATGATACCATTTTCCTCTCCACTTTTTGTCTTAGTTCTAATGTTGGCTGCTGGAGCTCTTACGACAGATCACAGACCTGTCCCTCTTTTCTGTGCCTCTGGCACTCTGGGTGAAGTAATGCATTCTCTTCACCCAGCAACACGTAGCTTTTTGGTGACTGGAAGAAGGAAGAGTCAGAGATCCAATCTGCCGAAACAGAATTGAAATGCAGAGAAGGAACAGTTGCTCAACCAAAAAAAGAAGAAGAAAAAAACAAAAGGAGAGAATACATGAGGAAATAAGATGAAGAGGGAAATATGGATGTAGTATGTTGACCCTGGCTGGATGCCAGGCACCCACCAAAGCCTCTCTCTCACTCCCCGCTGCAGCTGAACAGGGGAGAGAAAATATAACAAAGGATTCATGACTTAAGAACTGGAAGAGATCACTCACCAGTGTGTGATGTCACTCAGATATCACTCAAATATTGTCATGGGCAAAACAGGCTAGAGTTAGAGATATGAATTGAATTTATTACTAACAAACCCAAAACAATGGATTATAAGGATATGGACAAAGGGAAGTAAAATAATTTTATCTTATATCACATTTATTGTTCTCAAGACAGATGAGCAGATGTTGTTGGAATAAAATAAACCAAACCAACAAGAAACACCCCCAACAAGTAATACCCTTCTTTCCTTCTCATTTTCTGTCCCCACCAAAGGTGTTTCTTAAACTTCTCATTCTACTCATGGGTTACATAACTCTAAAAAATGGAAAGGAAAATGAAAAAACCATCATCCCAAACTGTTGTTTAAACAGATTGTAAATACATTCTGACCCTTTTAATAATATCAAGTAAAATACTTAGATGCTGGTTTGGCATCATCTGGGGCCATAAAGAAGCAAAACTTACCAGCTGCTTGAAAACACAGTTTATGCTCTAGTAAAGGTGGTTTCACTTTCATCTTCATTAAATATAGCAATGGAGGAGTCAAAAAACTACATTAATTTTTAAATCAGTGTTTTTTGAGTTATTTTGAAAATCAGCAAATTAGTTGAAGACCTGAAGTGGGCAAAATTGCATGTACAAGGGAACTGTTGTTCTGTGTTGCACAAAGCACTTCAGTTGCATTTATACGCAATGGTAGAGTTGGAAGGCAGAGGAAGAGTAGGACATACACACTTCAGCACACAAAATGTGAATAGTTATATGTCATTTACCTGCAAATCTGGGAGGTTTCTCAGTTTTTCTAAACAGACACAAATACAGAAACTAAGAATTTTTATAGTGCCCCTGTACTGACAATGTTTTAGGTTTGTAAAGAGAGGTAATTTACTGTGAAGAAGCTGAACTCCTGCATAGTCCAAGGGCAGTAGTTGTGTTTCTGATTTTCATACTCACAGAATAGTAGAATTAAAACCCATACTGTTCAGCCTGAATGAAGCATTTAATTCTAGATGAATGGCTGGATTTTTAGTTGGTTGAAAATCCTTAGAGAAGCATAATGATTTGAAATACATGGATTTTGTCTTTTGTACAGAGGTGTTTTATTTGTGGGTTGGTTTGGCTTTTCTTTCAGTTCTGATTTTCAATTTACTGTGCTCAAAGACTGGAAAAAGAAGGAGAGATGAGCAGCTGAGAGCTGTGCATAGTAGGAAGAAGATGGCATTGTTCCCCGTAAGAAATACCCGTGATGTGGCTGGGACCGCTCGTGGAAATGACACCATGATTTCGTTTGATCTTGCTTCCAGGGCTTTAATAAAGTTATGTGTTATGTACTGAAATGTACAGACCCACTGAGGTATAAAGTAAGGATGGTCCTTCAGCACCTTCCCAACCCTCTCGCCCCCAATGCAGTATTTTAGTGGGGAAATAAAGGGATGCTGAGCTCGATATTTTGAGAGTATGTGACTGTTTTTCTGCGAAAGACCTTAAAATAATGGAAAGAAGGGTTCTACACAACAAATAATGATGTTAAAAAGCTTTTTTTTGGAGGGGAAAAAAGTCCCAAACAACAGACAAAACTAAATGGACAAAAAAACCCCAAATAACCAACCAAACCAAAACCCCAAACAACCTCCACTCCCCCCTGCCCCCCAAAAAGTGCATGAAGCAAAACAAAATCAACCCCCAATGGACTTAACTATTCAGGCTTGAGATAATTGCAATAAAATACAGCAAAATTGCAGACTAATCATCCTTCAGTTAGAAGGTAAAAATTAGAGTGAGAATTAGTGCTGCCTAGGAACTCAGACCCCCCAAATATAATCTTCCCACTCCTGTTTTTTTAACACCCAACCAAAACCCATTGTCATTAATGTCTTGTATGTACAAAACATAGACTTAATTACAGGATTGATTATTTTAAAAAATTTCTTGTGTCTTTAATATGTACACATCCATTTGACTTTTGGTCTCGTTACCACAAATTATTTTGACAGAGTAGAATTACAACAGCATTCTTTTTGAGATGACTTTGTAGGACTGGGATTTCCACAGGATAGGAATCTGTGAGCTCTTATTTCTCGTTGAGAGGCTTATTTTCAGACATTGTAATAGAGCATGAGATTTTATTTTAATATGATAGTTGGGATCTCACATTATATAATTTTTTTTTACATTTAAATAATACCTATTTTGGCTATCTGAAGTTTTCAGCTCTCCTTTGCTAAAAAGGAGAGCAGGGAGAAAAAGATAATTAATCATCTATAAAGGTGACAAAAGCAAACTTCGGCATTTATTTTCTGGACTGCATATTTCATATTTTTAGGTGACATGATAAATATATCTTATTTCATAGAGTGGGTCTTAAAAAGATGTACATTATAGATTTTTCTTTCCCGATTTTCATCTTGACATTATGTTAATAGAATTGAGCTGATAACCTCATCCTAAACCAGTTTAGGGACTGTATTGCAATATTGAGTAAGTGCATTACATAATAACTTAAAAAAAGACATACAGCCTTCTTTCTTTCATTATTTGTGTAGCGTATTCTATGGCAAGCTTATTATTTCAATAGATTTTTCTTTAAAGTAGCAATTTTAAAAGCTGGTTTATACCTGCTAATTTAGCTGTGACATTTGAAACTTTTTTGTTTTTTAACAAAACACTTGTGTATTTCCTTGGCTTTTAAAAAAATACAGTGTAACTATTTTACTTGCTTTTACTCTGTCTGCTTAGCGTGATCACAGTAATCACACTAAGAATTCTGTACATATTTATGACTACAGTTCTGGTATCTGTGCCTTTTTTTTAAAATTTGGTTAGCAGAATTGGCACCTAGGCTGTGAAGCAATCCATTAGCCTACCCTCCAAGTTATGCTGGTAAATACTAGTGTATTAGAAAAATTTCAGATAAGCATGACTATCACCAGCAGAAGAGAGTAACTGGGGTGTGACTGATGCTGGTGCCTTCTACTGATGGGAACAGCTTTCAGAGGAAAAAATTACTACTTTTTAAAAGTCTGTTCATTTCAGGAAGGCTTAAAAATGGTAGTGTTTTGTTTACTTCACAAATTCTAATCTTTCTCTGCTTTTAAGATTATGTAACTACAACTCAGTTCTTTAGTCTTAGCTTGTAATAATTTTTTATCCTGGTAACATCACTCAAGGAAAGGGTGAAATGGCCTTTTATAATTAGATATATTATATGATCTACATGGAAGAAGAAAAAATAAACATGAACCTTTCTCTATTGGTGCATCTGTCTGTAGTCAACTAATTAAGGGAGGGGACAGTGATCTTCCTGTGTAAGCGTTCAGAATCTACTATTTAAGATACAGTTTCCTGAGCTGTTTTGTTGCAGTGTTGGTTGGGGTTGTTCGATGTTAAGTAGACCACTGGCAATGGAAACCATAGTCCAACACTTCAGCTCTGTGTTGGGCTAAGCACAACTCAGGGACTGTACTGAAGAAGGTGCTGTAAGGTACATGTACCATTAATTGTGAGTCCCTGTTCTTGAAAGTACTCCTTCCCCTGGAGTCAGGTTGAAGAGTACTGTGAAAAATCAAGAGAGAGATACATTGTTTGTGTTGGAGAAAAAGTCATTATCATTGCTAGTTCACGATGTATTCTGGTCTTGATATTATATAATACCATAATAATTCTGTTATTAGTTGATAGTGAGAGGCATAAGATTGAGTCCAGAATTTCTGCAGAGCTCTTTCCAATTACATATGTTGCTCAGGATTGTTGCAATGGCTTGATTAAAAATTCTGAGTTTGTCTTAAATAAAGATAAATAAATATAATTTAGGATGTTTTATTGTAATAAAGATAACACTTCTTGTGTTAGACATGAGATCATTCTGTGTTCTCAGCTGTTCAAAGAGATGACCAAATGCCTCCTCTGTAGCCTTAAAATACGAGTTGTTTGGCAAACTGTGTCCCTTGGATCTTGCTTCTAGGGGAGATCATCTTCATAATGTCCCTTTTCTTTCCTCCTCGGAGTCAGCTGGTGTTTCTTTGCCAGAACTATTTGGAAAGTTGCTCTGCAGAAAGCTCCCAGGATGTGTGTGGAAGGAGTAGCACTGCTTCCTAGACAAAAGTTAACTTCATCTGTAGAAACTGCTTATCAGATGCAAACTTTTATTCCTTTTTCATGAATCTTGTAGATATACAGCACTGAAGACGGATTGGTTGAAATGTTCATTGTATAGTGCTGCTTTTCACTGCTAATGCAGTTTAAAGTTATTAAAGAGACTGCATTTTTAAAGTGCTTGGAAAGAACTTTCAGATTTTTTCGGGCAAGAGGATTAAGGCAGATTTATTTTCACAGGGTATGCCTGCGCAAGTCACAAATCAAAAATATTTTCTCTGTGCCTTAATCTACACTTGGTTGGTGGTTTGTTTGGTTTTTTGTTTCAAATCTAATACTACCACTGAGAAATGGTGTTAATAGATGGAGTGATAAAAGTGAATGATAGAAGCTGTTTTTGCTTCCCACCAGCAAAGTGTGTTGGCACTCACCTGTAAAGAAACCTAAGCACTAACAGAACTGAACTTTGGGAAGTAAAGTGAATAATAGTTTAAGAGTTGCTTGTTTTGGGTGTGTGGTCTTGTTTGGGATTTTTTTTGTAACTCAAATGTAGACGAAGCTCGAGAATTCTGGAAAAGTCTGAGTGGCAGAAAACTGACCACAAGATTCTCAAGCCTAACTTGTATATTAAAGGCTTCAATTCACAAGCATATCCCTGTGTTGTGACAAGAAATCCGTCCTTCAGCTGGTTTTTCTTGTGTGTGTGTGTGTGTACACTTGCATTTCTATCAGTACATATATTCTGTGCTGCAGACCTGGAGAATGCCCTGTAGTTGTAACAGAACAGCTTTTATTATCCTGCGTTATTTTGTTTTCGTAAGCTTTAAAAATTAATTTAGGGTGAAAAGTTGCTTTTGCCTGTGCTAGTAAGCTCCATATGTTTCTCTTCACGACGAGGAAGAGAGGTGGTAGAAATCTTTTTGCATACAGTTCTACAGACAGTGTATGTGCAACCTTGACTTAAGGTAGAAGTAAGCACAGAAATTGTCACAAGTCTTGAAAGCGTACGGTTCTGTTGAGATACGCCTTCCTGTGGGATAATCCACCAGGGCAGGGGAGATTAGAGGGTAAGTGTATTAAAAATAAATGGAACTTTAAAATTTTAGAGACTGGTTGAGCACAAGTATATAATAATCTTTATGTTCATCATATGGTAAAACCTATTTAAGAAAGTATGGTGCTAAAGAAATTGTTATTGACGTTTTCTATCATCACTGCATTACACATATAATTAAGTATCATGATAAATGACAGATAGTTTTTGAGGTGATAGATAGATTTATATTTTATACTGGAAATGTTTTCTGAACTAGAAAATAGCTTTCCAGACAAAGCATTAACTTTGAGGTTGTTAATGTAGAGTAACATTAATGTTAGGGAAAAAAAAAAAGTCACTAATGTTAGGAAAAATACGTGTAAAATATCCGACTTAATTAAATTAACAGAACCAAAGGGCAAATTTCCAGAAAAACAGATATGAGAAGTGCTGCTTAAGAGCTGTGCAGAGCCAAGCCAAAATGGAGGGGAAAAATCTCATACTCTGTCTAAGAGTAAGCACAGGGAAGGCATCTATACAGCTATTCTACTCTGAAATACCTTGCCAGCTTTGACTTTGCGTGGGATTCAGATTTCCGAAGTCAAGAGAGTGATCTGAATAACTGAAAAATCTAATTAGCTGCCACTAGTGTCTAAAAGTTTCTAGTAAAAACTTCCATAATCTTTGAAGACTGTGCCCATTCCAGGCCTGGAGATAGAGCCATCATCATGCCGAGGTGTCCAGCTTCCAGCAAAGGCTGTGTAGAAACCGTGGCTGGACATTGGTGCTGCTTCATTCTGCCAGGAATGTAAACCAGGGAGAATTAAGTGAGCACATTTGATGCAAGGAGGCAGTAGGGTATTAAACCCAAACCACAGCTTTTTTTTCTTTGCCAAATTTCGGAAACAATGCTTGTATCCAGGTGCTTAAGGCATTCTCCTAGAAAGGAGGATCTCCTGGAAGGATGGATCTGAGTAGATGGGGATTTGAATCTGTGTTTCCCGATAGTGCATCAGATGTTATGTGAGATATGGGCAATAGCATCAATTAATCCAATTGTCTGAACGCAGACAATATGCCTGAAAAAATTAAATGTTGAACATGTTTAACATAATTTGAAGTGCTTACTTCTAGTGTAGCTTGGGTATCTAAATAGATAAAAGAGGTGCAATTTCGGAAACACATTTTTCTTGCACATTACATTTTGGTAGTTGTAGGTATTTCCTTTACTCAGGATACTGAGCACTGTGAATACTATTTTTCTATACCTAAGGCTGTGTCTAGAAAATTATGGTGCCTACGAGAGCCTGTGAGTTTGATCTCTAGAACCAGCCAGCTGTTTTCTTGTGCTCTGTCCTTTAGGGCAGGCCTTTTTATTTTGTATCTGACTCTTGGATACACTTTAACAAGAGCAGTTGAAACTGGTACAGTTAATTCGGTGAGATACTTAAGGCACATTTGTTATTTTTGATAGTTCTGTACATAGAGAATAAAATATTCCATTTTTTCAGTTGCATAAAAAATTAATGTAAACGTTCTGAAAGCAGCCCTATCTTTGATTCCTAATGAGTGTATCTTTAATGGAAAAGAAACACAAGCAATGAGAAAAAAAACCCTTTTAAAGCATTTTCAATGCACAGTATATTACAGTGTGGGCAGTGCATGTGTAAAGAAAACTTTTCAGGTGCAATTTGCATGCACAGTCATACAGAACTGTGCTGCTTTTCACATTGCTGTTAATGATATTCATTAATCTGTAAAACTACTTCATTATCTTCCATCAAAACTCTTCTCATAACTTGTTGTCAAATACCCACCTGAACAGTCACCAGCAATACTAGTGCTAAAATCTGTGCCTCTGTTTTTCTGTATTATTTACTTGTCCCCTGTTGCAAGTCTCTTGGAGTTACCAGTCTTAATCAGTAGACAGAAGGTGGGAAGTTGTTGATGTTCTCATCTGTAGATGAGAATGGTGAAAGACTGAAGACTGAATTGATTGGGGTGAAATGTAATAGAAAGTGCCAATGTCAAAAGAAGTGTTTTTACATTCATCCATAGAAGAGTGCATGAGGAAACCTGAGAAGCCCTGACTGACCTAGATAATAATTGCCAAGCAAAAATGAATCTGAATTCTGTAAAATGCAAATTTGTTATTAGGCTGTATCAGATGGAGTATTTCTGAAATAGCTAGAAATAAAATAGTGCCATTTTACTAAACAGTGGAAAGATCTAATGTAAAATTTTGTATTCAGAAATGAGATATTATTTATTTATTATAATATATTATCATATGTATTATTAAATATTTTTGATTATATGACTGTAATACATGCAGCTAAGGAGTAGGATTGTGATTTATTTGATGTACACAAGTTAAAGTTTAAAGGAGTTGTGACACACACACACACACACACACCCCCTGCCATGTAAATACATCAGAGGGTAAACAATGGAGGAAGAAGAGTTACTTTAGGTAAATGATGGTTTTGGCAAAAGAACAAGTATCTGTAAGGGTGGGCATGAATACACTTAGGTTGGAAACTGGAAGGAATGTTTAACCATACAGAGTTGTGTGGTTCTGAAACAGCTTTCCATTAAAGTTTTATTGCCCTGCAGTAGATACCAAATGGAACTTGGTTAAAGAAAAATTATATGACAGGATTGGCCATGTTGGACTTACTTGCCTAAGTCTGGCCGTATGTTGCTGGCTGAGCAACGCAGAGCAAGAAACACAGGAAAATACCTAAAAGAGAAAAGACTAGTTTAAGTAAAGGATTATAGATAAACTGTTTACTGTAGGAGCAATCATACCTAGCTTTCATAGGTTCAATGTCTAAGTTGCAAGAAGGTTTGAACTTTTAAAGATAGGAACTTCCACCTGAGCATGAGTTCAAGGACAGCAGAATGCCATTTGAGTGCGTATCTTTTAAATATTTAAGCTACTGCAGAGTTATTAGGTATGATTGTACTCCCTTAACTCAGCCTTTGTAATGTGATTGTGCTTTAGTGTGCAGGAAAATTGCCCCAAAATATCTAACCAGAAAATGAATTCTGCACCAGTCTATCTTGCTCAGTATTTCTACTCCACCAGTCACCACCAGCAGATTCTTGGAGAAGAGTAAGGATTAGCCCATATGATACTTCCTTCATATTTTCTTTCAGCTTCTGAGCATTTTCAGCTTGAAGGTTTTGTAAACTCATGGGAGTGAGTTTGTTTAGGTACCTGCAGTGAACTCTCACAGGTGCTTGTCTGTTCTTCCCTTGACTTCATCAAGTGAACTTGCATTCAGTGTCCCCTGCTCGGAGTCCATGGTGCTGCTGCTCGTTGTTTGAAATCCAGCCACAGATTTGCTTTGAACCTGGCTCCTCTTACCTTTGTGTGCTATCCATTTGTTCACCTTATTGCAAGAAAACATGAATACCTAATCTTTATGTAAGATGTTTCCACTAAAGATTTTGTACGTCTCTGTCACAGCAGCTCCCAAATTCACATTTTTTGCACACAGAAGCATTCCATGCATTTGAGCTTTCCAGGTATGAAGACAGTTCATACCATAGATCCTTCTTGCCCTCTTGGAACATTTTCCACTCTCTATTGAGGGAAGCAGGCAGAAGCTTCATGCAATATTTAAAGTGTGGAACAAGCATAATTTTATAGAATTATATTGCATTTTTTTTCAGTTTGATGCTCTTCTCCTTTTTTAATATTTCCTAATTTTCATAATTCTTCTTGAATTTTCTAATCTGCTTTTTTAGTATGGCCAAGCACCAAACTGATGCTCTCATGGAATTATCTCTTCTGCTCCTTAGTGTTAGTGGTCTACTCAGAGCCTCTTGTTTTATATATGAAGCCAGGATTAGTTTTCCATACGTGTATCATTTTACATGAATCTAAATTGGATTTCACCAGCCGTTTTATTAGCTGGTCCCTCAGACTGATAAGCGTTTTTGCTGTTCTTTAAGGCACTCCTCTTTACTGCTACATACTCTTGTAGTATGTACCATCAGTAGATTTTCTCACCTCGCTGAAGAACTGCCATCCCTTTCTCCTTCTCCCTTGCCATGTTACTTATGAACATGTTAAACAGGACCATTCCCAGTACAGCCCCCTGTGCAAGTGACTTCCCTCCATTGTGAGAGCTGAGTCTGAACTCTGATCTTCTGATTCCTCTATTTTAATCAGTTATTTTTCCACAACCTTGCTTTTATGTCTCAGCAGCTTACTTTCCTGAAGAGATGTTAGTGAGGAATTTTGTTTACAGCCTTTTTAAAAAATTGAGTAGGCTGTGTGAGCTGGATCACCCTTGTGCATGAGAGTGTAACCCCTGCAGAGAACTCCAGCTCTTGTGGGACTTGCCTTTACAAAAGCTATATTGACTCCTCGCTGATGGATTGTGTTTGGTGAAATGTTCACTAATTCTGTTCTTTATTATACATTCCATTATCAAATCTCACGCTTGCCCTAAATGTACTCCCCAGAACTTCCTTGTTAATCAAGCTTGGCCCTGCATTTGTCAGCTCCAGCGTTTATGTACCAAAGAAGTTGTAGTAAATTGGCTGTTTCATCCTGTATTTCACTAGAACCCTTGGGCAGATACCATGGAGCCTGGGTGATATGTTAATTTTTGTGTTTGTACCATAGCTTGTTCCATAGTTACTTTCACTTTTAAACCTTTGCTTATTGATTTAATTTATTGATTTAGTTAATGTTTTAGTTGGTATTTCAGCTGATTACACTTTACCCTGTACCAGCATTTGCTTTATTAAGTGTGTTCTCTGGCACTGCACTTCTGATAAGATATCCTTCAGTAGTCTCTACTTCTGCCTAGAATAATTCAGTTGCTTTAGGAGCCCCTTCTGGCTTTTTGACAGCCATCCTCATTTTTACATAACTTTCACTTTCTGGAAGTATTACTTCAGGAAGTCACTTTTGTGTTCCCAGGGGTCAGTACTGGGGCCAGTTCTGTTCAGTGTCTTTACTGAAGATCTGGACGAGGGGGATCGAGTGCTCTCTCAAGTCAGTTTGCACATGACACCAAGTTGGGTGGGAGTGTTGATCTGCTGGAGGGCAGGAAGGCTCTACAGGGGGATCTGGACAGGCTGGGTGGAGAGGCCGAGGCCAATTGTACGAGGTTCAACAGGGTGAAGAGCCAACTCCTGCACTTCAGTCACAGCACTACAGGCTGGGGCAGAGTGGCTGGAGAGCTGCCCTGTGGAAAAGGACCTAGAGGTGCTGGTCAGCAGGGGCTGAACATGAGCCAGCTGTGCCCAGATGACCCCTCTGGCCTGTATCAGAAATAGTGGGGCCAGCAGGACCAGGGCAGTGGTTGTCCACCTATATTCAACACTGCTGAGGTCACATGCCAATGGTTGCTTGTTTTGTCATGCTAACCATGAAACAACCTCTGACCTGAAAGACCTAAAAAATGTCATATTTGTTTTGTTTTTTTTCCATCTACATAATTGACTAATGCAATTGAATGCTCTGCCATTGCTACATCTCTGATGTCTGTTAGCAAGTGATGCTTCTGTTATAATTGGTGTCACTATCATGGTTGGCGGGTGGCACTATGCAGCAAAACCTTTTATTGCTGTCTAAAATTTCAATCCAGCTTGTTTGCTAGTCACTGAAATGCTAGTTTGTTACTTAGATTTGACTTCAAACTCTATTTATTGCATAATTCTATTATCGCTGTTTGTATATTTTTTGTCCCCAGGCTTCCCTTCCTTCCACAAAGTTTCCGATGTGTCTGGTATATTAATGTTTTTATTTGGGACAAGAAATTGATGCAAAATGGTCCGTTGAATTTTCAATTCCTGTTCTAATGCTGAAAGTATAAATAATGTATTCTGAATTATTAATGCATTCCATAAATATTGAAACATAGGCATTAATAATTTGATAAAATTAAGCATTTAAAACACATTTTAAAATGTAATCGTATATAAAATGAAAGTTAGAAAAGAAAAAATGGCAAGGAGAAGTACAAAATTATATGTCTTCAGTGTTATGCACTGGAAGTATGAGCTGTATAGTACATGCTGTTAATGTAGAAACACTGGTAATGTAGAAATATGCAAATGTGTACTTTTTCCAGCTCGTCTGTTGAAAGCCCGGAATAGTAAAATGGAACAAATAGCTGAACAGATCAGCCAGAATGGTAACATTAGAATGATATTATTGACGGAACGTTTTTGTTTTAAATGTGTATCCCTGTCATTATAAGTGGAAAACATTTTTTTTGTTCAAAAAAATGGAAATGGCATTTTACCTTAATTAGGAAAAAAACCCAGAAAACAACCAAGTTGCATAATAAGCATTTCCTCCTCCTGATCTCCAGTATTAAGTGAGTCCAGTGCCAGTAGGTCAGGATTCCACAGTTATTTGAGATTTGACCTCTAAAACTAAATGAGATTTTCAGGGCAGGAGTTGTGTAATTCCCCATCGAGCACTAAATAGAGCCTCAACATGATACTGCAGCGAAAATAATAATAAGCACAAAAACAAAGCCTTCACCATTTTCAACATTGCTTCTTTACCCTTTGTTCTGTGTGCTCTACTAGGAGAACCTGCACAAATAATTTGGCCTTTTTTGGATAAATTTTATCCAGTTTTAACACCCTGAACACTTTAGAATTATCCTAGAAGGATTTGCAGAGTGTGGTCTCTACGTATACAGACTTAGCGCATGGTGTTTGGAGGCAGTTAGCCCCTGCATGAACTGGGGATGCCTTGTGAAAGTTCTTTAATCCATGCCTCAGAAGACTTTTCAGCTGATCTGTGGAATTTACTGAATACTTAAGATTAACCATCCTAATTTCAGTGAACGAGCTCCAGGAAGCTTGTAGTTTAAATAATGAGAATAACATAAGTAAGTACTCTCTGTGTTCCCTCCCCCACCCACCAAGTTCTTTGTTTGAAATTCAGCCAGCTCTTCAGAGCTCTATGATAAAGTCCTCCCCTTTTCTTTATATTTTTGTATTGTCACTTTCTAATTGTCTTATTTTATAGATAGTTCCATTAATGCATGAGGAAGTCTGTAGTACAGAGGAGCAAGCAGTAACGTCATGCTTAATTTGTATAGCATCTCTGAAGAGTCTCTTTTAATAATAAAAGAAGTATCAGGCTTTCTTTAACACATAGTATGTGCCAAGCCAAAGAAGATAATTTAAAACTTGTTGAATACTGAATATACTGTTTACTTCATATATTTTTCTGGTAGCCACTTTAGCTTAAATTTTTCAGAGCATTTATAAAGCTTTAGCCATTACTGTGAAATTTACCTGTTCTTTCCTCTTTTCAATAGGAAAATGTAAGTGAATAATCCAGGAGCATTACGAGTTAAGAATTTAATTTGTGTGTGTGTACGATATTTGTAACAACTGGAATTTGCCTCACAGGTAGTAGACATTTACTGTCAACTCAGTACATCAGCAGACGCCACTGATAGCTTAAGCTAAATTTGCCAGAATTTGTGTGGTTGAAGCTTTGAGACAGGCACAGAAACAATGCACGTTTTTCTGGGGGTTAGATTGTTTCCTTAAGCGAGCTACTTTTGTTGTGATAACTCCCTCCCACACACACTCCTCCATCTTTGTCCTGTGTTTTCCCAGTATTTTTTATTTGTGACAATATTATTTATTCACAGGTATAATGAAATATACTTGTTCTCAAGTATGCAGATGACCTGTAGTTTTTGTGAAATGTTGCAACAACTTTCTTTGGGAAAGTTTGCCAGACTTCTTAAAACACCTGTGGATGTTTCTAAGGACAGGCTAACTGAGCATTTGCTAGTAATAACTTGAGCATAATTGATCCTCCCTTGTAGTGGAAGAATTGACTGTACATGACTTGAAACTTTCCCTCCCTTTTACTCTGGTTTATGATTCTCTGAGTCTTTTAAAGCTCTCACAGGAGCACTCGTGATTTGCTCATGGTGGGTTTTTGCACTCCTGAGCATCTGGATGTGTTCAACACAGAGACAGATCTTGCTGAGTGACCTTTGCAGGGTAGCAGGCTGAAGGGAGGAGTGGCAGAAGTTGCCTTTGCTGCTTTTCTCTTTTCCCCTCAGAAAGCCTGGAGGGGTTAGGAAAGGAAACAGGGATTCAAAATGTGCTGTGATGAACACGGCTGATTAAAGAGTTCAGCTGTCAGGTTGGGGTCTCTCCGAAGTGACTCAAACCAGTAAGAAATTCTGCCAGCTGTCCTTAGGCGATTCTCCTTTGAGAAGTCCTGGCAGAGCTCCTTGTGGCTTTTTTGCGCAGAAGTGCAAAGTGGAGTGACTTTGTGTTGAAGGAAATGTCAGGACTTCCTGAAGTGGAGGTGGAGTCTCTGGGTAAGAGCGCTTTCATGCCGAGGAGCTCACCCTGTGGAGCCCTTTCAGCAGGCTTCATGCTCTTTGTGCTTGCCTGTTGTCTAGGGGTGCCCACCATCACATGTTCAGTACTACTTCAGTGATCCTGACCAGAAGCTGAAAGGAGATTTTTAGAATTGGTGTTCTCATCTGCAGTTGTTTTTAGAAAAACAGGTGACCTTCAAGAAAGTTGGAGGTAGCAGTGAAGAAACTGAGGCCCCTTGAAGACAAAAAGTATATCAGTGTCATGCAGGCTTCTGAGAAGTGTGGGAACTTCTGCTCATTCAGTAATGGCTGTTAGAAATTTCTAAAAAAAAACCAGTGGTGATTAAAAACTATTTAAATGGAACATTCTCAGCAAAGCACCTTCACAGTGAAATTATCTACTTTTGCAGTGAGAAAAGCCTGTTCCTAAAGCTTTTTTTTTTCAGTTTAATTGTTACTGTTATGTTGACTAGGTCTACAAAGAACAAGAATCTCCTCATCCTGAACAGTTTTGCTCTGAGTGTTGCATACTCATTTGGTTATTTTGTTTATTAGGTGACAAGATGCTTCTCTTTCTTCAATAAGCAGTAATATTTTTCAGTGACATCAGTAGTGGGGAAAAAATTGTGGCTAGGTAAACTTGCAGCCTTCGCTGGGAATGACTGTGTGACTACAAGGGCTGGACAATTACTTTACTCCTTTTTATTTATGGACAAGTTTGTCCAAATATTTATACAGTGATAATTAAATGGTATAACTGTAAAGTCTTGTACAAGGTCACTGTTTGTTACTTTTTTCTTCCTTTTCTCTTATATTAGCAAAATATTATCCCTGTAGTGGTACTTGATATAAACTGAGTATGGACTTGTGATGTAGCTTAAATTGTAAAACAGAGGAGTTGTCTACTTTCTATTGGTTTTGTTTGTTTGCTTGCTTTGGGGTTTTTTGGTTAGTTTCTTTCTGATTAGTTCTTTAGAGGAAAGTGGGTTCAGTGTATGATCGAGATATAAATTTTGGAACCTCCTTTCTTGTTGCTCTAATGCACAGATTACTGTGCTGCTCCCTCCCCCTGGCTCATGTACATTGGAATGATCATCTCAACACTCACAGAATAGCCCCAAGCACGTAGGAGTTGCCAAGCAAGATAAATCTTAGTTCATCTAAGCATGTACATGGCAATGATCATCTGAGTTCTTGTAGAACTCCGAGCATGTAGGAGTTGCCATGTGAGTTAAATATAAGTTGTCAACGCTGGTAATTTTGTTAGCCTTTTTAGTCCGGGTTCAGCAGCGAGTTCTGGTAGTATTTTTCACCACAGGAGAATCTAGCCCCTTGGGAAGACTACCAAACTGAGGTTATGGATTATAAAAACCGATAAAGTTGCTGTGGTTTTTCAGAAGTGTGCAGAAATTGTATTATACCAATCCAAGTTAGGTTTTCTCTTTTAAATCTTGTCTTTGGGACCTCTCATTGTATCTATATATAAATGTAAAAATGTGTTCTCTTAGTGAATAAACATCAGTATCAGTTTTGTCACCAGTGTGGTATTCTCTCCTGCTTACTGATGCAGAGCATCTCCAGACTATTAGTAGGAACTCATTATCTACTCTATTACGTGCATAGCCATGTCTCTTGTACTATTGATCTGCAAGTGATATAAATGACATTTGGTGGCTGCTTTGGCTTTTACTTGTTGCATTCAGAAGCATTAATTTATTTCAGATTGCATTAAAGGTAGTATTTTTTTTTGAGCAAGCTTTTTACTTTCCTACTTGGTTATTTTCTGGTCTTTTGATAAAGGTTTTGATTGAAGATCTTGCAGAATAACCAAGAATAATCAAGCAGACTATTATTATTTGATTGCATCTGTCATTGTGCTATATAGGATAAGGCAAGGATTTTATTTTCAACTTTTATTTATTATATCTATTGGGAAAAATAGAAATTTAGCTTTTTTATTATTTCAAATTTGTTGCTAAGAATTTTAGTGGTATAAAAATATTTTATGCTATCATTGGAATCAAGATTTTACTGCAGAGAAATATTATTTTTGTTAATTAACTTTGGTAGTTTTACTTATAAAAAGACTATCTGAATTTGTTGGATGAATATTCCCACGAAGTTTTGTATGAATCATAGAATCATTTTGATTGAAAATACCTTTAAGATCATGGAGTCCGATCAATAGCCTTACACTGCCAAGGCCATCACTAAACCGTGTCCCCAAGTGCCACATCTACATGTCTTTTGAACACCTCCAAGCCTACACCCTCTTGCCATACACTAAGTGACTCAGGTATTCTGTGCCAATAGAACAATAACAACCCATCCTTATGCTGAACCCCGTGTTAAATTCCATATCCACTCTTTTTCTGGGATGTCTTCAGATTATGTGGGTTCCTGACTGGTGTTTCGATGTACTAATTCCAGACTCCTGGACAGTCTTCCTATCTGTAAGTTAATAAAATAACCTGAATGAGTATCCAAAGAACGCCTGACTTGAAACACAGTCCACATGTTAATCAAAGTATTCTGAACTTCCTTGACTACACAACTTGTCCTTCCCTCAGAGAGGCATACTCTTTCCCGGTTTTAATGATCTTAAATTCAGCCATAATATGTTTTAGTTATGTAAAACGGGAAAAACAATAAAGTATAAAAGTACAGTTGGAGAGACAGAATTTTTTAAGGGAAATGGTCAGTGAAGAACACTTCTAAAATGGGAAAAAATTCGTATTAATTATTAATCTACAATGGAATTGGCATATTGTCTCTTGTCATCTAAGGAGTGAATTGTACTTGAAAATTTAATGTTAGGGTCAAGGTTGTAAGTAGATTTAAGGTGGAGCTTGATTAGTTTAGCTCATAAATAGGATTGTACAGCATTGTCTTTTGCATTACATAGGATTAGATTTACGGTTTAAGCATGACATCTCCTACCCAAAATATATACATCACAGATAGCAAAATCTATTTATTTTCCAAGATTGCTTAATGCTATGTTGATAAATATATTAAGCTCCTCCCTGCCTAATTGAGACATTTAACTTAAGTCACCCACACATGCTTAGAGGTGCTTAATTTGTCTAGGTATGTGGATAGCCTCCTGAATTCTCTATTATTCCCAGGAGAAGCTTGAAAAGTTGAGCTGGGGATTAGATCTATGACCGATTTCATCTCATCTGAGAGTGGTCATTACTGTCCCTGACTGATAGAACATTTAGTTGGTTATGCCATATTAGACCACTGAAAAATATGGGTACAGCACTCAAGACAGGTGATTAAAACCTATGTCTTCCCCTTTCTAGGAGAGAAAGTAATAGAGGAAAAAATGCCTTTCAAGTGACCAGGACATTAAACTGTAAGGACACATATCTAATTTTCTAAAAAATAATTCTGAAAATGGTTTTATCTAATGACTATATACATGTATATATGTATACGTACACACACATGCACACACACACATATATATATATGTATTTTAAGTGCATAATTATTTTCTGGGATTAAGATCTGGGAACTAAGTTCTGCCACTTTCAGCTAATATCCCAGTTTCTGGATAAGATTTGATTTCCTCATTTGCTTGCTTGGTTTCAAGTGCCTTCACACAAAAGTGTTCTGTGGCTTAATGCTTTTGATTACTGCAGTAGGGGAGGCATGAATTCATTCCTCTTAATCTTGTGTCCATCTTTTAATCAGTCTTTCCATTTCTTGAGTGAGTTCTTCAAACGTCAGGCTGTTGTTCAGGAAGCAAGAATCATCCTGCCTTTGGTGCCTGTGCTTCAAAGAGGGTGGATAGAGTTAACCTGAAGTACATGGAGGCCTTTTTGATTTCCTGTTTGTTCCATATGTCCTTGGTTAAAAAAAAGAAAAAAGTGAATGAAATGGATGGCTCTTTTTAGGCACCTCAGATTTCTGGGCATTCCGTGGAAACTCCAGCATTGAGCTGGCTATGCTGATTTCCAACTGCTGTCCTCAGAGGCTGCTGAAGTGATTATGTTGGTGTCTTCACAGACATACCCATTTCCTATCTTTTCCTGTGCTTAAAACCAGTATTTTGATGACAGCACCAATATTTGATAAGTAGCATTTTATACAGTTCTGTTCTAATATTATGTCCTAAATTTTCTGAATTTCTACAGTTAGCATATCTTAATTGCAAAAGGAATTAATGAAATTATTGAGTTCTTACATTATCTTACCTTTGAGGCAAACAGGTATCTTTATTACTTGATAATTATATGTACTTGTTCAAAGTCTAACAATTCCAAGTTATCTTTTCAGAGCTCCCTGCAGAGACAGCTAAAGATAATCTCATTTCCACATCCCTATTCTTTCACTATCTACTCTCTGCTAAATATTTGTTAAGAGAGAAAGAGCCAACTTTATTAACCCCCTTACTAGATCTGCCCTTCCTGGTGGCTGGCTGGGCTAATCTTTTTGCTCTATTGTATGAAGAATAAACAGATTTACCCTCTTGCTTTTCCTATTTGTGGTCCCTTGACTCCCTTGAAGGAGCCAACAGAGATCTGCCTTAAGTCAGTGTTTCCCTTATCATAGAAGGTGCTGTGATTGCCACATGTAATGGGCCTGAAGCCGTTTTCCCTGCAGACTGAGAACACCTTCTTTTCCCTGATAAATATGTACCTGCAGACTTTTTTTGCTCACAGTGACTTAATCCTGTTGATGTCATAAGCCATGTCAGTGTGCCTTTACTGTCTCTCTATTAAGAAGTCTGATGTAAGGTGGCTGCACAACTGAAAAGACTCTTCTGACCCAGTGGAGAGAAGTTCCCTTGAAAAGCTTCCAAATGGGACTAGTTTCTCTCTGCTTGAAACTGAGATGGCATCAGCAGTTTGGCGACTGCTAATGGTAGTTTTCATTTGCATGGATTTTCAATTTCCAAGCCCAAATCATAAAGTGCAAGGATGTGTGAATTTCAAAGTGTTCTTCTTTCATGTTTGTGCCTTCAGTTATTTAAGCTTGTAACTTTAAATAATGATTGTTTAATGCACAGCACAAAACCAACTTAAAAATGTTAAAAATCAAATTTCCAGACCTGGAGTCAGGAAAAGGAGGTGAATGCAGCCATTCTTTGTCTGTTTGTCTGATTCCTATTTCATCTCAATATTTTTAAGTGACTGTCAAATTTAGGAGAAACTTCATAGGGAACAGATATTTGAAACGTTGTTGAACTCCTGTACATATTGTTAAAATGTATGTCTTTGCAAATGTTCCGGGCAATGGAAAGGTGACAGTGTTAGTTTACATGTAAATAGCTACAGGAAACCAGAGAGGGGAGGTGTTCTGCAGATATCCCAATTATGGGAACAGCTTTAGTTAAAGCTCACAATCAACCATGACACAAAAGCCTTGAGAGGACTAGCTTTAATTAGTTCTAATCTTCACCAAAAAAATTAGTTTTCTCGCCAATGTTTATTCATTTCATGGCAAGAATACTTCTCAAACTCGGGCATGGACAGGGAAAGTAAATGCTGGCTATAATTAACTTGAGTATTTAAACTTAGGGAAAAATACTTATGTAAATATGGGGACTTTAAAGGCTGCTTACAAAATTACAAAGAAATCTAATTTTGTCTGGAAAATAAGTTTTTCCTTATGAGGTATTTTAAGGTGTTTAAATTATGGCTTGCAGAAACTACAGAATATTAAAATAATTTATTAAAATATAGCACATTTAAAAACCTTCATGCATGTAATCCCTACTTGCTACATAAATTTGCTAAATGAATACTGATTCTTTTATACAATCTTTCATCAGTGTTATGACAGAAGGGCAAATAGCTCACATTTCTTCTCGACAAATATTGGCATGACTAGTTTCCTTGATTTTCTGTAAAAATTTATTTACTCTTTGGAAGTCGTGTAAATCAGGCTAATAGAAAAAAACTTCCTATTGCAAGTTCTAAATGTGGTCCTGTAAAGAATCTCGTTTCATTTCAGAATAGCTACTTAAAGGACCAGGAATTTGAGAGTCTGGAACTCAGACCTCAGCCTTCAAAGGACATCCAAACAAGAAACTTAATTAGGGGGAAAAAAAATTGCAAAATTGAATTTATGCAGGTGCAAATTTAGAGCAGGTGATATCAACTAACGATGTCATAATTAAGAGTATTCACAGAAACAGAAGATTATTCGTACTGGAGAGGGCCTCTAAATATAACCTAGTTCTACACCTTCCCCTAGACCATGTTTTTCAGAGCTGCATCCAGCCTGCTCTTGAGCACTTCCAAGAATGGGGCATCCACAGCTTCTCTGGGCAACCTGTCCCAGTGCCTCATCACCCTCACAGTGAAGGATATCTTCCTAATGTCTAATGTAAACATTAAATATCTGTTTAACTATAACTCTTTCAGTTTAAAGCCATTCTCCCTTCTCCTATCACTGCATGCCCTTCTAAAAAGTCCCTCTCCAGCTCTCTTGTAGCCCCCTTTAGGTACTGGAAGGTGCTGTAAGGTCTCCCCAGAGCTGTCTCTTCTCCAGGCTGAACAACCCCAACTCTCAGCCTGTCTCCATAGGAGAGGTACTCCAGCCCTCTGATCCACCTCTGTGGTCTTCATCTGGACCCCTCAATTTTTTTTTTCTGCTAAATAAGAAGTGAAGTTTATAACTTGGTAGAATTGCTAGCACAGAAAGGGTGTGACGTCTATAAATACCTGAATGTTACAAACAATGAGAAATAAGAACTAATATATGTAATCTGAAAGTATAGGGGAACAAAGCTCGGAGGGAAAGAGGGAGAATTGACACATTTTTGTGTGTTTGAGGTGTAGTTGGTTGTAGAAGAGTTTACACAAGAAATTACTGGAAATACCCTACTTAAAATGATGCTATTTGAATGGAAAAGTTAATGTCCCAAACAGCACTTCGCTGTGTAGGAAACAGGCACCTCTG
>VZTA01028968.1:276793-341493 GCA_013398855.1 Mohoua ochrocephala
CTGCCACAGTACAAATCATTATTAAAATAATATTTCTTTTTATATTTTATATATTATAATAATATAAATCATTATTAAATCATCCTCAGTGTTTCTGGACTGTGGAATACTTAATAACATTTCAGTTCAAAAGTAAACTTCTCTGTAAATACTAATACGTTTTTTCTGCAGCATGGCTCTTCAAACATGTTAAATAATATAAATGGCAGTAGACAGGGAAAAATGTTGTTTCTGTGCATTGATTTTTTTGCAACAAATCCTCTTCTCAGGAATTTCGTTGTTCACAAGGGGGGAAAATTCATCTACAAAGAAGCTCAGCTAGTAATAATAAGATGATTATTACACATCTTTATATCCCACTTGATAGTTGGTATATCTTAATTCTTTCTTTAAAACTGTGAAAAAGGAAATCAAACCCAGTAATCTGTCATTTGTGGGTTTGGTATCCGAGCATAAAATGCGTTTAGGCGCTTGGTGTCATAGCATAAAGCGCAGGGAAGATTTCATTCTTAAATACGTGACTCATCTGTGGCTCTTGCACTTTAACATCACTTCTTCAAACCTCTAATAATGTTTTGAGGCACGAAAAGCTGCTGATAGTCATTGTTGACACCTGTTACTTAGTTTAGTAAGGGAGTACTAGTTAATACAGTGTGTATCACTGCTGAATTAATATACAGGAACTGCGTAAGTAGCGCCTGCATTGTGGGATGTTTCTTAGTCACAGCCCTCTGTACATTGGTCTGATTACTGCTGTAGATTCCTGACACCGCTTATTATTTGATTAATATGCAATTTCCTTCTTAGATTCATCGATAAGATCAACACAACGCCCAGACTCTTGTATTCCCCTTCCTTCCTTTCCTCACCAGTGCACAGCAACTCATTTCTTTCATTTTTGGCACATCATAATTTAATATTTACCCGTTGTAGCTTGGTACCAAAGGAATAATTATTTCCTAATCACTTTGCCTTCAGGGGGTTCTCCACTTGTGTCTGGGGAAAAAGGGCAGTTTGGTCACCGGGGGGGAGCGTGTCTGTATTTCCTTTGTAAGGACAGCCCTGTTGTTAGGGCAGGGCACTGTGTGTTGAATTCTAATGCCGTGGTGCAAGAGGCAGCCTGTTTGGAAGGGCCGGCATGGGAGGTGTTGGCTGCGATCAGCAGAGCCCCAGCCCGGGGGCTCCCTCGGAGCGCGGAGCTCTGGAAGTTGTCGGGGATGGGAAACAGAACCGTTCAGTGCCGTAGCCAGGGTGAAACACCTCCTCCCCCCGGTACCTACCGGGCTGC
Source organism: Mohoua ochrocephala (assembly GCA_013398855.1). NCBI lineage: Eukaryota > Metazoa > Chordata > Aves > Passeriformes > Acanthizidae > Mohoua > Mohoua ochrocephala. Next base: position 278,082 of record VZTA01028968.1, read on the forward strand.
TTTTCTTAGCAGCCGGGAAGTTCAGGTACCTTTTCTTCAAGTATTTTTAATTTGCTGCCACAAAATGTTGTCCATTCAAAAGCAGGTTGTTGTATCCGTGCAACAGAAGTATATTGGCATTGATTTTTATGTGCATTTGGTAGATTTTGTGAGATTGTTATAAAATTCATGTGTGCTTGTAACAGGTCTTATCCTGGATTGGCAAAGGACTGTGTAACAAAGGTAACTGTTAATGCGTGGAATATTTATTTTCAAGGAAAACGGTAGAAAATTTTCAAAGGTAGCATGTTATGATAAGATGTATTTAAACCACAGAAACCGTACCTTTAGTTCTGGTGCTAAGGTTTTGATTTTAAATTAACACTGGATTAGTTATCTGTCTCTGTCAAGACTCTAATAAAGAGCTTTTGTTGCAATCCATCATAGGGCTTTTGTGTTATACACTATACATAGAAACTGTTAACAGGAAGACTAGATTAATGCAGAGAGAAAAAATGTCATCAGATAAAACATAGGTCTCAAAAAGCAATTTCAAGTTCCGTACTATGTTATGCATTAATACATTTTTAGCCTTTGGGGAAAAGAGGAAAACTTGTAATCAAAAATTAATTTGAGCATTCTTGGCTGTACCTAAATTAGAACCCAGGATACTTCCAAAATTGTTATTAATCAAATGACCTGACAGGAGCTCACTAGGAGAAAATTAATGAGTACAGGCTATTCTGAATAATATTTAGTAATGCTGATAAGAAATTTTGCAGCTCTTTTCCTAATCGTACATGTATTAATTTAAAATATTTTTATTTTGAGGTAGCCGTATGTGTCTGTACATGTATGTTATGCAAATATATTATTCATATGCTTTATATTTTTTAAATTAACTTCTTGAGGAAGCCGAATGGAAATACAAGTGCAAGAAGTCACTATTTTTTCTTGATTGTATCTTAACAATGAAGTAAGATGTGGTTCCATATGACTTAAACATTCTCTGTTAATGTATGGACACATTTGTTTAATTTCATTAATTTTTTAAAAATTTTTTTAGTAAACTGTCATTGCAACTTGTGCCCGTTTGGGTAAAATGATTCGCATCTTTTCTGTGAACTATTCGCAAGATTGATTTTGTATGTCTTCACTGTAATTTAGTGCTGTATTGGAAGAAAAGAAATTGGTGATTAGTGTTTTGTGCCTTTAGGATTTGGATTTAAAAAGTGCAATTCTATTCTATTCTGTTACTGATTGTTTACTGTTTTGTAAATTTAAAATATGAGAGGTCATGAAGGGATTGGGTCATCATACATTTAACAGAAGTTTTAGTTTCAAGATGCTAAGAAGTAGAATTATAAGGAAAACCAAGCCTAATACCAATTAATTCTCATCTAACATCTGGAAATCCTTAGTGTTGTTATTTTATTTTCTTAATAGACCTAGGAGAGTTTTTTTTAATCAGAAATTTTAGTCTTTGTGTGTTCTGTGTCTTTTATGTTATATGTATTTTGGAAGTAAGCTGTTATACAAAACAAGTTCATTATAATTTTCTTATTTCTATTTTTGCTTAACATACTTAATGTGAAGGAAATTTTTAAGTCTAAATGTTTCTCGCTGTAGACATGCTAAACTAAACCGTGTCACGTCTAGCTTTGTTCATTTTGTCTATAAACCAGAAGTGTAACTGGCTTAGTGCCTTATTGCCCCCAGCAGCCCTGCTGTTCAGGGAAGGTAGTGTTGAACCTGATTTGTTTCTAATGGTTTTTTTATTTTTTCCAAGAGCAATTTGATTTAAATAGCTTCTTTATTAAGAGGAACAGAGATATTTTTACAGTTATTAGCAAGACAAATAACTGCAGTAATGATGGCTGGATTTTTTTTTTTTTTTGCTTTTGCTGTAGATTTGTTAAAGTTGACATGAATGACTTAAAAGACACCACAGTAAGATGGAAGCTGTTGGGAAGGTAGTGGGAAACGAAGGAAGTAATATTTGATGTTTAACAAATTGACAAATCAGTAGGTACTTGTTTATATTCTGGGAAATCATAGGTGAAAACAAAGGAAAAAACTTCAGTTATGTGAAATCAAGCTGAGTTTAACCTTGTAGAAAGAACCTGTCTTGAAAAGCCGCAGTTAGTAAGCTGCTTCACTCTGAATTGTTTGTGTTTGAATTCCATTTCATTAATAGGAATTCTGCTTAACAATAGGGACGAGATTTGCAAAATCCACATGCTGTTTATTTGACCCTATTGCATTTTGCACTTGTGTTGGTAAAAAGAAACTAATATTGACCTGAATATTCTCTCCTTGTATTTAGCATACCTTATGTTTTTGCTCTGTACATGTGATCAGAGGGAAATTTTTCATGAGGGGGAGAGGGGAGGGGAAAGGAGGGAAGAGGAGAGATGATGGTGACAGCCTCTCTCACCTGCATGCTGGGACAAGGGGGCCCAGAGGCAGCCTGAACAAAACACAAGTGGGAGGAATTCCAGACAAGTGAGTGGGGACACTGAGGAAAGCCCAAAGTCAAAGGGCAGGTTGTAGCCAGAGTGGAAAGGTAAATGATTTTCCCCAGCAGAATGGGAAATGGCGTGGAAGCCCTGAGGGCTGGACTCACAGGGTGGAAAGTGGTTGCTGTATGCTATGATGCTGTATTTTGTTACACAGAGCTCATTGACTTGACCCAGATTGCAGTTTCACTCGCTGAAAATATGCTGGTGTTTCCTCTCAGGCTTGCGGTAGCCCTGTAGGTATGAGTTGGTGTGTCGACTTTCTGCCCTGATGTGTTGCTGCTGTTTCTGGTAGTGAGGTTTTACTTGTTGCATTGCTACTGGGGAGTCGTGTTTTGTGCTGTTGTCCGTACTGAGAACTCTGCTGTCACTGCCATCACCAGAGTCATCTCAGTGACAGTAGCTATTTAAGATTTTCTTGAAAAGCTAATTTATCACAGATAAAGCTCTTAAAAGTCAGCGTACAAATTATTAATCACTCAATTTCTTTCCAACCATAGCTTGCCAAAATTTCCTTCACTTTTACTGTACTAATTCATGATAGTCACAAGCTACATAGGGCTTAAAAGACAGCTTTTTCTTTTCCAATGTAAAAAATTATTGCCCTTTTTTTTCATTTGTTTATCTGAATAAATAAACTTATAAATTTTGACAAAGAAGTAGATGTGGCTGTGGTTTGTGTCTGTAATCAAATCCAAATTGATTTTCAAATATTTTTTCATGTGCTTTAAAGATGAGTGTGCGGGTTTGTGTGCAGGTGTGCATACAGGCATGGGGGAGAGACTGTAGTCTTGTGATACACATCTGAGAGAAAATTGGCTAGATGGTAGCAGCTGAAAAATAATTTTATAACACTGTCTGTAATTATGCCTTAGAGATTGAGTAGAACTCAAGTCCTACCCATATTTGTGACTGTGCTGTCTTTCCTGCTTATCTGATGTGACAGATGTGCTGAGATGATTACAGATTGTTCTAAAGGAGGAAAATACTAATTGCCACAGACAATTAAAACAATACAGAAGTCAATCAATATTAAATACAGAATAAATATTACAAATTAATTTTAAATATATTTTATCGTTATATGAGGTAGATTGGTTTTCACAATCTGTTAATTACTGTCTTGCTAATTAAAATGCTTTCCTATACAAAGTTATTGAGATAGAGCCTTCAGTGACCCATTGACATGTTAATCTATCCCTGAATAATCTTCAGTTCAGCAACAGAATATCTAGAGAATGTTTTGAGAGACGGTTGTTGGTATTACTTGGGGAACAGTATTTTTTATATTTGTGACTACAAATAAAATATGAAATATTTTAGTAGTGACTCTGTGGTTTAATTAAAAAATAAATTATCAACTTCCTTTCTATGCCCTGTATAGGCATTACTCCTTAGGTTGACCAAACTCTTGTGACTAGTGACAGGGCTCAAGGAAACAGCATGAAGCTGAGTCAGGGAAGGTTTAGATTGGATATTAGGAAAAGGTTCTTCACCCAGAGCATGGTTGGGCGCTGGAACAGGCTGCCCGGGAAAGTGGTCACAGCACCAAGCCTGTCTGATTTCAAGAAGTGTTTGGACAACACCTTCAGGCACATGTTGTGATTCTTAGGGTGTCCCCTGCAGGGCTGGGAGTTGGACTCGATGATCCTGACAGATTTCTTCCAGCTCAGGATATTCTATGATTCTATAAATGTGTAACAACTCTTTGGAATAGACAGTCTAGTATAGGAGGTTATAAGATGCAAAAGATTCATTTTACACTCATTCTCAAAGAGCAGTGGTGTCAACATCACGTTCTAGTAATATATTCTGCATTTATTTTCTTTCACAATTTTTTTAGTTACAATAAAGTCTTTTCCTAGTTAGTTGCAGTTAGAAAAATTTTTTGAGAGCAAGTTGCAGAAGACTGAGATTTGAGGGAAATGTTCCAAGGAAAAGGTTTTCCATTCTGTGACTTGGTTCACAACAGAAAGGATTTCAAAACTGTAATTTTAACACATTTCTGTTGAATTGCCAATTTAAGATGTCAGTTGTCATCTTGTCAGTTCTAAGATGTATCCTTTAAGGGATGTTAATTGCCTTTAGAGTTTTAAAATTGTTATGTTGACTCAGCAGTAGGTGGTTGTGGCCTACTTTGCTGAAGGACACCACACTCTAGGTGTCTGTTTCTTTTTAAGCTTATACCTGATCTTGATCTTGCCGTGAGAGCTGCAGAAAAACAAGGAAGACAAATTCTTTGCACATTTGCCTTTCATAGTAGAGGTGTGCATTATAAGAACTTCATCTTTGGATTTTCTGCAACTGGTATGGCTTATGATGTCTTGTAATACAATTAAAAGAAATTTTGCCAGGTGAATGAGCTTGGTTTTTTAACTTATGCAATTCTGATTTTACCAGATTTGTTAACGCATTTAAGGTTTTATTTGTTAGCTCGTGTATAGCATAGATGCAGTTAGTACATGATTATGTAAGCAAATATAAAAACTATTATATATTCTATTTGTGTTTCTAAGGGTGGGTGGGGGAAGTGTTAAATTGATTGTTGCATTTGAAGCTGTGGTCTGTTCTGCCAGCAGCTGGAACGTGATCAATTAAATGGGGCATATGAAAGGCATTGCTGTTGCACATTGTTAAAGGAAAATTACAAGTAGTATTGTAATTCTGAGGTCTAAAGATATACTCTAGAAATGGCTGGTAAGTTTAACTCCGTCAAAGCAAGGGCATTCAGTCCTGCGTTATTGGCATGTTATAGAAAAAAATAATAGGTTAATATCTTTTGTTAATGCTAAGAAAATAATGACAATTTTAGTAAGGATGAAATGTAACCTGATCAGAAGTAAACTTTCATTAATAAAAACCATGTGATCATGAACTTTCATTAGCCTTCTGAAAATGAAACTGAAGTGTAGTTTAATTTCTAGTTAAACTGTTGGGCGGGTGAGTTCATTTCCCCCACCTTATTGATGTGCTTTCACTCCTGCTTGTCTTACTGTACTCGTTAGAAAACCTGAATCGTTACTGCGACTATGACATTTCAGATTTTTCACAAGCTTCTAGTAAGTCGTATAACATTTCTCCACACGTCTTGCAATTCTGAAATATTTCTACAGGAGGGTGCTGAAGGGGAAGCGGTAGCTTGCTTCCTACCCCAGTGCTCCCAAAGGCCTTCCCTGAGCACCAGCAGTGGGGACACTGTCCTGCTCGGAGCCAGGGGCTGTGGGCGTGGGGGGCAGGTGCCCTGAGAAGGTTGCTCAGCTGCTGCCAGCAGTGCTTGAGAAGCATGAGACAGAGAAGGGTTTCACTCACCACCTAAGACCCCTAAGAGCTGGAGGACTGCGAAACACACTCAACAACTTGCTTTTTTGAAAAGGAAGTGTGGTCAAATCTCATTAAGGCTGTTCTTCTGAAAACATTTTAATTAGCTCTCATTAGCGCCGTTGTTTTGCTGGTTTTTTAAGTAATAGGAACTAATTGAAAAGCAACTGGAGCTTTTTACCTAATTCCTGAAAAATCACGTATGAAAGCATGGTAGCTTAACAAAAACATTGGGCAGGCATTGTGTACACACAGTCGTATTCTGTAGTCATACTTGAAGCATATGTGAGAGGGATGAGTTTGTGCCAGCCATTGTGCAACTTAAGTAGCAAAGGGTTTTGCAAAGAAGATTAGAGTTGGCTTCTCAAGTGGATTCAGAGTGCTTCAAAGGATGTATAGGAAGTGGGGCAGAAGAGTTTTCAATAGTGGCTCTACAAAAAGCATCTGCATCTCTTTGTAAAGAGAAGTTTCATTTTAAGATCACTGTGGAGTAAAGTACTTTCGGTTAACTGAGTGTAAACTAGTGCTGCTTCACTTCAGAAGAACTGCCTCAGAAGATTTGCATGGCATTGCAGGGAAGAGGAGCTAGTTGTGTTTGAGGATTGCCTTGCCTTCCTGAGTTTTGAGCCAGGAAGCAGCGGAGCTGAGGGGAGGAAGATCTGTGTGACAGGAGGAGAGCTGTAAACCTCTGAGGAGGTGTCATGTAACCTCTCAGCCGAGGGATCCTCTTATGCCCTGACAAGCTGCTTCTCTCTTCTGCCTGGCTGGGGTTATGAACACTTTCCAGGGCTTACTTGGGAGTGACATGGTAACAGGATTTCATGATCTAGGAATGAATTTTTCCCTTTCTGCCCCAGTGGCTTGGGTAATGCATGCTTTGGGAGCTGGGGGGAGGGGGAGTGTATTTTTTTTGCGTTTTGCCTAAAGGATATAATAGATTGTAACAATTCCTTTTTTGTTTTTTCCTCTTTCACAGCTCTAAAGCTACATAATAACATAGTGATTTCCGATTTTTTCAGCTTTCTTGTTGTGAACTACGTTAGGAAAAACATCTTTTATAGGAGTGAAGAAACTGTGTGGGTACAGTGAAGTTCCATTTGCTGTTGCATGCCTGTTGCTCCCTGTGTTGGGATCACTAGTTACAATTGGGGAGGAATCATCCAGACCTTCTAGCAATTGCAACAAACTGCAAAGAATATGAGGTCCATAGTGGACAAATTACCAGCAGGTACTTTTGTTGTATAGAGCATCCTGTGGCAGTTAGTTCCAGGACTTATTAAACATTGTGTGAAATGCCTTTTCCTTTGTTTTAAGCATATTTAAGTGGTATTTTCCTTTGTTGCGTCCCTTGTTTTGTTTCTGTGGGAATCTGGTAAATATCCTCTGTTCAGGTTTTGCATAGTTTTCAAACATGAGGCATAATTTTGAAGGTGTCAATTATATCTTCCATCCCTTGTTTCCCTTCCAAGTTTATTCTTACTTGAAAACTACACCTTTTAGCATACTTATTGTTCCTACTGCTACCTTTTCTTGTAATACTATGTGTTCGTGTAGGACAGCCACAACAGCATTATACAGATATTAGAAAATGTTGAAAGTGTGAAATTTTTCTGTGAAAATATTTATTTACATACTTGTTTGGACCATCTTTAAAAGACCTGTTTACTGTGATGTTTATACAACACTGTCATTAAAGCAGTAATCAAGAAAGGGCTCAACTTTGGAATTAATATTTAATTGCTTCTGTAGAACATTGCTCACATATCATTTGTTGTGTTTCTTTGACCAGGACAGAATGGTTCCTTTATTTTCTATTGGGGAACCATGATAAGGAACCTGTAGTTAAGGGTTTATAAATGCTTTTTCATTGCTTCTATCTGAGACAGTGTTCAGATTTGCACTTTTAATTTTATTTATTTTGTGTGTAAAGGCTAGCTTTTCAGTACTTAGGGGCTAGAAAGATTTGGGATATTTCTAGAATAGAAGTAAATAAAAAGCATAGAATATTTTTGATTGTTCTGTGAAGAAAATAAGGGTGGTTGACATGGTGTTAAAATGCAATGAACGAGATGCAATCAGATCCTGGAAACACAGGGTTGTTTCTCAGGCCCACGTAAGGATCCCACCTGGGTCCCTCAGCTATGAGCCCTGGCTTCAGTGAAAGAATATACTCCCAGGAAACATGGCAAGGAGAAATCTAAGCAGTCTGCGAGGTGAAAGTACTCCTTTACAGTCACCTTTGCCTCTTCTGATTCACTGTGCCATTCTAGGTCAGCAAAATTTCAGCTCTACCTTATGCTATTATGCAAAAAAAACCCACTCAGTTTTGACCAAGTAAGGGTAACAGTGGCTAAATATATGGTGTAGGGAAAGTGCATTCTGTGGCACAACACAAAGCCCTGGCTGCATCCTGAGAACATTTTGGGGTAAAACTTTAAAGCAGAGGACAAATGAAACAGGCAGGCTGGATGGTTGAGGAACTAGGACTGCATATGGGTTGCATTGTGGAAAACCTGTTTGCCTTTCAGTCTGGATAAAGTGTAATCTCTTCTGCAGTGGAAAGGGAGACTAAGTTATACCAATACTAAATGTATCCATTCTCTGTGTATCAAGTGGGAATTTTGCATTGGTCATTCAGAGTGTTACGTGACAAATGATGGAAAAAATACAGAATTTTAGGGAATCAGTTTTTCATGAACAAAAATTTTAGTAGACAGATCTTAATAAGCAGCACTAGTAAGGATGAGGGATGTAACTTGCCCTCTGGGAAACTCCTTCCAATCAGTGTCATGGGTGCAGAAAATGACAAGCCTGGGATTCACAGCCTGAGACGATTCTTATGCTGTCTGTAGAACTAGTAAAGACTCATGCTGTATCTATCATTTGGATTTGGAAAAGTGTGAAGGAGTAGGATTTCTGAGTCCTGGGGGATATTGCACTACAAGTTTGCTGTGGAGACTTTCATATTTGGAAGATGCATTGTTAGCTGAATTTATTGTCAGTAGCAGTGTAGGGGGAAGTGCAACATCTTCTCTTTTCTTACCTTGCCGAGGTATGATTTAGAAGTGATGTTCAGATTAGAAGGGTGACTCCTGCCGGTAACATGACATGATAATGAATGAATCATATCTACCTTTCGAGTGTAATGGACAACTAGTTTGACTTTGACCTCATAATAAAAGGACTTTTTTGTTGGACTTTGCTTGCCCCAAATAAGGAAGTAGTCCATCAAGAACACAAGCTTTCTCTAGTGGTTTCATACTGAAAAGATTTTCCTGTCTTTTTTGGGAGAGGGTGGGGGGTTTAGAAAAAAACAAGAACTGTAAACAATTATTTGTCACTTCACTGGAATCTGAATCAGGTAAAGATTTAAAGAGAGAGAATGAAATACTCTTTCTTTGAGCAAAGAAGACGATATTAAGGTACTCACAGAGCAATGTATTCCATCAGTACTATGGAGCTATTTCTATCTCTTAGGATTAGTAGATTTAACTTCAGACATAACTTGAATTTAAAATATTTACAATTAAATTTATAATAACAGTACTGTGTCTATTTTCTTTGCAGGTTTGCTGGTCCTCTGATACATTTCAGAATGCCACTGGTAAAAAGGAACATAGACCCCAGGCACTTGTGCCACACAGCTCTTCCCCGAGGTATCAAGAATGAATTGGAATGCGTCACTAATATCTCCTTGGCAAATATAATCAGACAACTGAGTAGCCTAAGTAAGTACATTGTCTTAACAGCTGTATTTAGAACTAATGTATTTTACAGTGTTTGAAGTACGAACACCTTTTCAAATTCTCGGTAGAAAATTGTCACTGGGTCTGGTGTGTACTGCTTGTGTGGGTAGTGTCTAGCATGGACTTCTGTGAAAGAAAGCTAGGAATTTTTCTAGCAGCACGTCTTAAAACGCTTCATCCATATATTTCTGTTACCAGTGGAACATGGCAGGAAAAGATAGCTGGTAGTTAATGAAGTCAGTAATTGCTAACCTTAGAGCAATTCTTGAGTAGAGAATATGACTTAATGAGAAATATATCACTGGTTGCTTAATTCTCTCAACTTAAACTCTTGGTCATGTTGTGGTCATTCAGAAAAAAGAAGAGTTGTCTTTTGAAGTAATAAACCCAGAAATGTAATTATTATGTGGTATTTAAAATAGTTAAAGATTTTTCTTCCTACTTCTCCCTCTGTCAACAATTGTACCCTTGGTGCACTTGGGAGGAGTGAATACTTCTCAAGCTCTGGAACTCTGAAGGAGTTTTGCTGAAAAGGCTGATTCCTGGCTTATTTTTTCTTTAAGTTACAGCAGCTCAGTAAGTTGTCAGATGAACCAGCATGATCACATTTTGGATTTCCAAGACTGGAAGTGTTTTTTAACCACTAGGACATTAGTAAAACTACCAACGCATTAAATATTTAAATGTGCATGTATATGCATCTACAATGTGAACAGTCTTTCAGCTCCATCAGTCATAGGTGATGTAGCCTAATTTGTTGATTAGATTGATTTAATTATTGGTTTGATGATATGCTGTATGGTGAGCCTGTTGTGGCAGCCTTTCAAAGCCGTTAGGGTGCCATTAGGTGGAAGACTTAATTGAGGACACTGAATTATGCAATTGAGACAGGAATACTTACAGAACATAAATATGAACATTATTAATATAGCTGCAGCAACAAAGGAAAATAACTATTTGAATACTTTTCAGTGAACCAAGAGCGTATCATATTAGAATGCAGTATATGATCACCATCTGTGGTTTTGCTTCATTCTGCCAAAAACCCTTCCCAGACTAGCTGCTCACGTACTAGCACTCTTATTAATATTGTATTATTTTATTTTAGTTTGCTTGTTTAAAAAATTCTTACTTGATTATATGCTTAATGATTAATTTGCTTTTGTAGATGGCATGCCAAATTTATATTTGAAATTTTCATTTGGAAGCATTATTTGACTTTGAAAAACCCAACAGTGACTTCTAACTGAACATCATGGCCTCAGATGGACCTATTGAGATTCAGCTGCCTTTGCTATGTTGTCTTGGTATACAGAGCTTATATCTGACGTTGTGTGTACTGCTGCTTAGGAGGAGGTCAGGATGAAGCAATACTAGAACAGAAAGAACTCAGTTAAGGAAGAAAAACGAAATTAAGAATATCCATTGAATGCTCCCACGTTTGTTCCGTGGTTTGCCTAAGATGTAGCACAGAGAAACACTCGCAAGGGAATGGAACCGTAACTGTGCGTAACTCCTTTCTGTAAAAGCAATGTGGTTCTTCCCTGAAACATGCATGCATGTGTTTATACCAAGTTTTTATCTGATACTGTGCATGTTTTCAAAAAAAAAACCCACCAAAAATTTTTCCCTGAAATTAAAATAGAACATGTTTTACAAAATAGTCCTTATTTCTCAGCACTGCTGAGGACTATTCTTTAAAAATGGGGATCACGTTACAAAGGTTTGAGTACTTGTGAAAGTATTCTGTTCCAGAATTCTTTTAGCTCTTCTGCCTGCTTATGCTAGGAGCAATACAAATTCAGAAATATTCGGGAGTTCTGGAATAGGAATTTTGTGTCTCATGCTTAAACCCAAATAACCAGACTTCACTTGGTGTGTCACTGTTAGGGGTGTACAGCGAGGTCTGCTGACATGCAGATAAATTTTAGTAGCTGCCTGTGAGTCACAGCCAGCAGGCATGGTTTCACAGCAGTCCCCTGGCAACCAGCTTCTCCATAGTCCTTCCCTTTTTGTTTTCTGTGGATATGTGTATGTTTGAGAATCGACCTTTAAGTTGTAGACGAAATGAGGCTTTACTCTGAGGGTGGAAACTGAGAGTTCTGGTAGGGTTTCGTTCCTTTTAAACTAAAGCTGCTTTTGCTTTTGCTGGTAAAGCTATGCAAATTTAAATGAATGGTCTTTGACCTGATTAGCAATCAGTCATCTCTGCCTCTAAGATTTTTCATTTACTGGCCCTCAAACAGAGGATCAATCTTCTGCCGTTATGGTTGTGATTCTCATGACCAGCCAGTTTATACCTTTCTTTTGACATGATATGGAGAAAGAGTGCTGTCATGGAATTGGAGCCTCCGGTACTTTAAATGATGCCAAAAGTCGTTAGTGAGGAAAAATAAGCATGGAGTTTTGTCATGTAGATCATTAGATCTCTTTTCTTGGATATATTAACAACTCACCTGGATTAGTCAAGCAGCTGGATCTAACTGGATCTGCTTTGCACAGGGTGTTGGACTAGATGACTTCTGGAGGTCTTTTCAACCTAAACAGGATAGTGTTTCTGTGATCTTGGGTAGTACATTTAAATAGGATATACATGCAGGAACAGTATCTATGAAATGACAGGAATTCTGTTTTCCTGTGTTTCAGTATAAAATTAAAAGAGCTTTATATCACTATGTCAGTGATATCTACTATGTGTCTCCATACAAGTTATCGATCCTTTCATTGCTTATTTGATGTGTTGCTTTTAATTGTTCTGTTTGGGACATTTTGTGACCTTTAAAAGAAGTAGAGATGAAAGGACGAAATATTTATTTTTGCTTTGAGTGATAGTCCTTGCCTTTATCCCTGGGGCATGCAAACACATCAGTCTGTCTTGATACAACATACAAAATTGCCAGTAAGTAATTTTTTCCCCCCGTCTATTCCCAGTCTTCTCTTACTTCATAAAACGATCTGTTTTCTGACAGCTTTTCTTAGCACTGTGGCAGAACAGAAACTCTCTGGACAACAGCAACAGCTGTCTTTGTTTCCTTGCCATTCTTCCCTGTATTTCTTGCTTTCTAACAGTATCTGCTTTGAGGAAGTGCTTACCTAATTTTTTTAAGCAATGTTGCACATACATTAGCACTCCAGTTCTCTATACGTTGGTGTATGTCAGGCCATAACATTCCCGCATGCATGAAACACAACTGATGGCATTGTGCAGCTGTGCCATTGTTAGAAGGCGGATAAATAGGTCTCTTGTGTGAATGTAGCCTCCTCATTTTGTTCACAGCTATGGACCAATCTTGTTTTTCCTTTTATTCAGCTGTTCCATGGACACAGAATCTCGGTACCACAGAAGAAACCTGACTGATGGGGTTTGTTCTCGGCCCCAGTCTCTGATACCTCCATCTAGGGAGGAGAACATTTCTCCTTATGAGTATGTGCCTTTAATGAATATTTGTATTGCAGGCATTCAGACTAGACCTTTTATTCAGTCATAGCAAGATGCATTTTTTCTTTTACCTCTGCATAACCAAAGAGAATGCTGCATGATTCTGCTGAGCTGGAGTGCCTTTTATGTTAGTGAAAAAAATTTTCACTTAACATTGAACCTTTGTAGCCTTTTACCTCTTTCTATCTTTTCTATGTACTATATCTATTTTTACCATGTTCTTCTAATTCTTTCTTCTCCTTGCCCCTTATTTGTTAGTTTTCAGGAGTGAAAGCCTGACTTTGGAGCAAATTATTTCTCCCCCTTATTTTTTCTTCTCAGATATGCTTAACTTTTCTTTCTTATTTTTTGCTTACTGTGCCATCCCCGAGAGGGTTCATCTTGTGAGAAACACTTCTTCAGCTCAGGAAAACCTTCAGTTTGTCATGGCTTAAGGTGTTAACATTCAGTAAGTGGGAAATGTTTCTCCAGAAATACTTACCAGCGAGGTGTCGGGACTGCAACTAATCTTTAGAACCAAGCCTCTTGAGCTCAAAGACCAGCCTCTCTCTTCAGCCTGTGTGGGCAACATCTTCAGCACGTGGTAAGGTTCCTGCATGCTGCGTGATTGGAAGTAAGTCTCTGCAGATCTGCAGCTGGAGCTTCAGTCAATATTCCAGAAACAGCAGAATCCCTGTGGCGCATCCTGTGCCGCCCATCCTCCTTCTCAGTGCGTTCAGGAGGACGTTCAGTATTCGTTGTGAATTTTCTTCATTAGTCACTCCTCTTAATTCATTATTACTACAATTGCCAGGGAACACAAGACACAGTGTTCTTGTGCACATGGAGTAAGGAAACTGATGGACCGGAAAACTAAAGACTAACTCAGCTTGAGAGAACCCCATCCTCTCAAAATCTTCCGTCTGATTTCTTGGTGTTGTCTTTGCAGCAGTGGCGATGCGACGCTGTTTTGTGTCCATCCCGAATGGTAAGGAGAGGATGAGCAAGGGGTCAGTGAAGTTTCATTGAAAGCAATTATGTGTTAGCAGAAAAAAGTCCCACCTGTCATTAATTCCTTGCCTTCATAAAGCAGTGATTTCAGGTTATGTTAGAAAAGAAAGGAAGAGGAAGACTTCCCTGTGAAATGATCATTAGCACTCCTGCTTTCAACGTAAGTTCAGCTCTCAGCAGTCTCTTTCATGGATTTCTGAATACATAGTGGTAATCTCAGCTAGTTTACCTGATGGTGTCCTCATTGAGGGCAACAAATGATATCTCAGACCTCCATGGCTGAAGATTTTTGAAGGCTGACTTTTTCTTTTTGGGTGTCAACAAGAAGCGTCAGACCTGCTCTAGATAAGGTCTTAAACAAAGTTTATTTGATACTTTTGATGCCCTGGTCAGGTTGTCTGATAAACAAATGTCTGGTTCAATTTTCCTGGCTAAAGGAATCAAGTTATCTCTTCAGTACTCTGATACTCCTATTATAATCCTTAAGTCCAGTCCTTGTGGACTGCCCTCACACTGTCATAATGAAAGTTCCTAATTAGCATCAGTGCTATGTATTTAGTATATAATTTTTCAGAGCTTGCTTAGCCATAACCAATGAAGTTCCCAAGGATCTACCAAGGTTCTTATCTCCAAGTTCAGCCTCCTAGCTTTTAGTCTGTTTCCTAGTCACTGACCTGTGAGAATGAAATGATCCTGATGAGAAATAAGCCCAGACTTTGAAGCTCAGATATGTCTTGTTTTTTTCTAAAAATTAAATTATGTAGTGAAGATCTGAAGCTTAATCAACAGGCAATGGATATGTTAAATTATATGTCAGAAATAATGGAGGAGGCAAAATGTATTAATGGACTTAAAATGTCTTTCTTGTTTTGCTTTATAAAGGAACCTTGGTTATACATTGTTAGTGGCTTATGTAGTAACTAATTATCCTGAGAGAATATTTTCTAATAAATACACTATATTGTGTAGAAAGGAACTATTCAGTAGTGAATAATGTAATTTTGCATAGTGTAAGTATATTGGGAAGGGATTGTGCAGTGGGACATGACAGGTTTTACAGCTGCTCTTGTTCTGTGCCTTTATTTTTTAGAAAATGTAGTGGACAAAAATATTGTATAGTGTGTGAACAGGAATGAAATAATAGAAATCAAGGAGTGATAGTGTATAGGTGGGTAACAGACTGAATTCTAAGCTTATTCTTTCAGATGTTTTATCAATTTGTACATATTTTTTAAAACTGCCAAACTCATTTTTTTAAACTGATATTATTTTGGGGTTTGTGTAATTCAATATATCAACATATTTACTATTTTTATATCAAATAATATTTATTAATATTAATTTTAGTGGCATAACCCTTCATTGTACTTTGCACCTAATAATGTCACCACATATTTAATGTATTATGCATTTTTATAATTTATTCAATGATAAATGTGTTGGGTTAGATTTTGGGTTTGTAAATGTTAAAACATGTAAACACACACACACACAGACACCACTGAGCCCCAGAAGTCTGACAGATCACTTAAGGCTAAATTAATTAAGATTAATACTTCTGGCCAGATTGAACAATTGTCTTATTTGCATGTCCTCCTTGCTGCATCTTGCATTGGCCTGAGTTTTACCAGTCATCCTCTTGAATTTCAAAATACGATGCTGGTTTATGGCACTGAGCACTGTAGGTGGTCAATGTGTTTATCCAGGTAACTACATCAAATTCAGACCATGTTTTTCACAAAGGCTGCCAGTGCCATAACTGGTGTGCAGGATGCTGCTTCGGGTTGGGATGCAGCTGAAGGGTTTGGAGCTCTTTTTCTTTAACAGTGCAGAAGGATAGTAAAGAAGTGACTTCTTCCACAAGTCCTGGTTCAGGACTCATGTCCCACTCCTTGTCTGAGAGCCTGTAACTAAATCTGTTGGTAACTGATCTAGTGTTGCAAAATGATTAATTTAAATGGCCTTTCCTTAGGGTTTGCCAACAGATACAGCATTGAGAATGCCGGAGTTCAGGTGGATACAAGGACTGGAGTTTTGAGAGGACTGCTAATGTATGCCCTGATCCCTAGTGTGGTTCTAAGAATTTGTACAACCCAATATAAAGTCTTTGAAGACATCTCTTTGTCACGCTTTATTTAATTAGCCTGAAATACTTTCCAGAACCTGATGTGGTGGTTGTGGTTGACTTCATCTGATAACGTACCCAGTCCCCCAGAACAAGAGAAAAACTCCCCATTTCATTTCATTTTAGTGTGTTGGATAGTTAGCAATTATTCATTTGTGGATAGAAGCCAGGGAGGCTGGATAAATGCTTAAGAAATTATGAAGGGAAATTAGAAGATAAAACAAATTAGAAGAAACATTTGGTGAAAGCAAAGCACTGTAAAACTGATCAGTATTTTTTGACATTTTATAAACCATTGTATACTTATTGCCATGGTAATGAATGGAAATGGAGTGGATGATAAATGTTTTGGTGGTTTTAATTTTAAAAAAATGAGGAAGGCAGTAAGCAGTATAATTTGTATTCTATTTTCAATTAGTAGCTCCTAGCTACGGTTCTGTTTTCAGCTCATAGATCTGTTTTAAAAGTCAGAAAAATAATTCTTCAAAATCAAAGCACATGCATGTTATTGAAGGGAGAAAGGACAGAACGTTGTTTCCAAGACATTTTACTTGTCTGTCACAAAAAAGGATACTGACTGACACCAGAGAGAGCTGCATTCCTGTATCCCTTTCTTACTGAAGGTTTAATTGTGATCAGAGCCCTTTGATATATGAGGAAAAGTTACGAAAAGAATAATAAGGTGAATAATAAATTCCTTAATTAAAACTAAATAAGAATGTATCCTCTTATTTAAATTTTTTTGAAGTGCTCTGTTAATAAAAATAAATGCCAAGCAGGTTTTTCAAATACAGTAAAATAAGTGTTTCACAGACATTGAATTAATTTAATTGCAGAAGTCTATATTGTCATTTAATTTGGTAGGCAAACAAGACCACTGATCTTTCTGATCTGGTATTGTGTATCCAACTGTGAGCAGGCGTTCATATTTTAATTGTCATAGTGAACTGTAATTCTCCTTATTGTTCTGCGTGAAACGAGTAGAGTTTTTCAGCAGGCCCATAATATTGTAAATTTTTTGAAGTGTTAATGATACTTCGGAATATTCATTGTGTATAATGGAATTAATTTTGCATTCTTACTCTTCTGACATATTACCTGTAAATTATGTGGAATGAGATCAGCTTGGTTTATTAATGTGTTTTATTCTCACACTTGCTTTTACTTATTTGAGTTTGTGACACTTTGTTCAGTATTATCACCTGTAATTGTGTCCTTTGTAATCCATTCAAAATTGAAGATGCATTCCTATAGAATACAAGCAGAGATGGCAACACGAGTACTGTGTGTTATGTACCTATTTATACATTCACATATAGTATTCTTTGGAATGGTAGTTGTAGCTTTCACAAAAAGCAAACATTTTGCTTTGCTAGAGGAAGCATTTGGGTAAATATACCTCTGGCTAAATAAAGAGACCGCCAACAGACAGGTAGGTGGAGACATTATGGTTGGCATACCACTTCAAACACGACAGGTTGTTTTTAATGTATTTCCCATTTGAGGATTAGTGTTCATAAGCATGGGCAAATTATTCCTTGCACTGTGTTTGTGGCTGTATGCAACATAATGAAAAGATTTCCAAGACAGATTATTTGCAGTTGGAGCTCATTAATGAGGTAGATGAATTGTAAGCCTGATGAAATGATACAGATAAAAATTGAGCCTCAAAATACACCTATAAAAGGGAAGTTACTGGATTTTAAAACCCTGCCTCTAAATTAATTTTTTATTCTATACATGAAATTTTATATTTGATTTTAATTTTAGTTTGTATGTCTCTGAATACTATGTGAGTTATCTAATTAAAATTAATATTTCTGAATATGTTATCTGAAATACATTACATTTTTAATATCTATGTATTAAAACTTTAACAATCTTGTTCTTAGTGGATCGCACTTTTAAGTAATTTCTCTTGCTTCAGGTACAGGTTAAAGAACATAAACTTTTCAGAGTTTCAAGACATATATTAGGTCTTACGTTAGGTGAGTTGCCAGCTGAGAAGACTTTTACTAACTTTCCATCTGTATTTTTCTGTGGACTTGTGCTACAAGACTAAGGTTCTTAGAATGGGATTGCCCTTGATCTGCTTCTCACTGTGGCTATTAGCAGTTGCTCCAAGAATGAGAGCAAGACAGCATGTAGGATATTCCTACTAATCTCCCTGCTTCCAGCCCTTTTCAGCCTGGAAGCCTCTCCACCTAGCTGAGGTTTGTCTGTATTTCCTAATGCTCAGTGTGTTTCTCTTTCATGACTTTGTATCATTGGCAAACTTTAATCTCGTTTTTTTTTTCAAGTAATTTACACGTATCTTAAATAGCATGGATCCCAGCATAGTAATGTAGTAAAACATACCTTTCTTGACTGTGAAGACTGGTGATTTACTCCTATGTCCTGTTTTCTACCTTTTGAGGAATTGTTTATCCGTGACATTTCTTTTGGGTGCTTCATCTGTTAAGTTTTCCCCAAACCGTTTGATCAAGGACTTTCTAAACTCTTTTGGAAATCTCAGTAGATCATAGCTCTCTATCCGTGTGCTTCTAAACCATTTAGAGATTTCACTTTGCAAAAGCTGTGTTACCTCTTCTGTCACGAGCCATCCAGATGTCTGCTAATTCAGTTCTTCATAATGATCTGTACCAATTTGGATGGGTGTCTTACAGGCTTATGGGTCTGTAGCTCTCAAGATGTTCCATGAAAAAAATTTTGAACCTTACTCTTGTGTGTTTCAGTGTGTACAAGGAGATTTAGAATTGTTCCTAATATTTGCCGATCATTTTGTTGATTTAGTTTAGTAACTTTTATATAGTTCCTTCCGTTTCTTTGAGCCTCCCACGATGAGTTCTGGCATCAGGGTCTCTGCAGTTCCCTTCAGTGAACACCAGTGGAAAGTGTTAAATTAGCTTGTCCACAGGGGTCTTGTCTTCTCTGTATTCCTTTATATTTTCTTTGCCAGTCAGCTCTGCAGACTCCCTGGCAGGCTTTCTTATTCCTCGTGTCTTTGAAGGAATATTTATTGTTAGTTTGCTGGTTGTTCCTCTTCTATTTTCTTCTTCTGTACATTTCTTTTGATATCCTCTTTTATATTCCGTTGTTTATAGTCATGCTGGTTTTCTATTGCTGTTACCTAACTCTTAATAAATGGTATGTGCTGGCCTTGTGCTTACTACACAGCATCTTTAAGTAGTTTCCACAGTACCTGCAGGGATTTAATTTTTGTTCTTTTGATGTGTTTATATAAAAATGTCCTCGTTTTTATGTGTACTTCCAGATGTATTGCTCACCAAAGGCAGAATTTCCACAGCTATCCTTTCCTTTTATACCTGTCACAACTTGAGTGCAAAGCAGGTAGTTAGAAATTTGTGAGATTTATACTTCCAAAACCAACATAAGTGCACAAACAGTACATGAATTACATATGCACAGAATCATCAGAGGTTTTGAAAGCTATCACATTGCATTTCAGAAGTGTGGCTACACATTTTGCTGGGTAGTCTGGTGGGGGTTTTCCAGTGGCGTTGGCAGACTACTCAAATGGAGTCTTGAGAGCATTAGAAGCAGTATGTGGAGTACTCTGCCTGTGGAAGAGAAACTCGTAACTGATCCTTTTCTCATAATATTTGACTCTCCTGCTCTTTTGTGCTAAACGTATGATGTACACTGATGTGAACAAAGGAGTTTTTTGGTTGTTTGGGGCTTTTTTACTTCAGTGTAAATGGGTCAGTTACTAGAATTTTGATCCTTCAAAGCAGGATTTATTATTTTAGTGTGTATTTTCGAATAGGCTGGTTCTAATTCACCTAGATGTGAATATCTGATCTTCCATTTTTGTAAAGTCCTCTGTACAGCAGGAGTGGAAGCTATGCTTCATTTTGAGAAAAGTGTTGAGGTAAATTTAAAGATTAGTTATCGCTCAGACAGGAGCAGCTTCAGATGCTAGAAGTTGTCCTTTTAGACATACCCAAGAAACTGTGCAGCCTAGTTCCATGTATATCAGCATAGTGAAAAATCATTTTATGGCAGCTGAATATCTGTCCTGTAATGTATTAAATAATTTCATTTCTGATAAATTAAGTTGCATATTAAGTATTTAACTTCTATTTGCTTTTCTAAAGGATTCGTAATGGGCTCAGTAAGTATAGGTTGTTACAAGTGATACTCATGCATCTTAGAATTACGTAATTAAAATAGTAAGAAATCATTTGCCTGTCTTGTGGTATGCTTGAATTTTATTTTTCTTCCCATGTTTCAGGTAAATATGCTGAAGATATATTTGGTGAACTTTTCAATGAAGCACACAGTTTCTCATTTAGAGTCAACTCCTTGCAAGAACGTGTAGATCGTTTATCTGTCAGTGTTACACAACTGGATCCAAAGGAAGAGGAATGTAAGTTACCTCCTGGCATGGAGGATTTCTTATTTTGTCTCTCAGACAGCACTGATAGGTGAAACGGAAATAATACTTTAATAGTTTAAATCACATTTATAAGAACACAGAGCAAAGCACCATAAGAAAGGTCCATTTCTATTTTTGCTACAAGTTTCTTTTATAGCCTTGAGCAGCTTTCTGAGCTCAGCGTTTTCATGGTTACTGAATGATACTGTTACTAATGAATTTACGTAAAAATGGCTACGAGAGTGTCTGTCCCTTCAGTAGTGTTATGTATTAGGAATATTAATAATATTATGTAATATTATGTGAATGCTTGGAGATAAGTCTATACACTTTTTTAAACCTTTCTACTAATTCTCATGGCCAAGTAGGATTTTTTGAATTTAACTTGTACCATCTTACCTTCTGTATGTCGTTATAGTTGTATGGCTTCATTTATTGATGCTGTATAACCTCTTGGATTCTTCCTAAATAGCTTTAAGTATTATAAATATTGGTTAGCACTGAGAAAACACATGCTCTCAAAAGTCATCAGCTCATGCCTATAAGACAGAATTTGTGTGGAATTTTAAAGGATGCCTAGGCTTTGTGATGAGTACAGAAACATTGACCACCTAATGTGTAAATGCCGTGAAGCTCTTTTGCCTTCCTCGATATTTGTTGGTTGCAGGTGGAACTGTGAAAAATCTTGTAACCCCAAAAGATTTAGCGTGTTCTAAACTATGTGGTTAAGACCTAGAAAGCAGAGGAACATCCCATCATGAAAAATAACTTCGGATTGCTTGTGGGATCCAATTTTAAACTATAGCAAGCTGTTTCAGTTCTGAATGTCTAGATATAATAAATGTCTGTTATTACATTGTGTGCTTATAATTGTGTATGTAGAAAAATTGAAGTGTCAAACCAGGAGTGTGGTCTTCAGGCTGTCTTTGGTTATCGATGTCAAAATTTCACTAGTAGCAAAATTAGGCTAAGGGAAGTTTTGGTTCTGTATTTCGCGTGACATTAATTTTAGAGCAGGTTTTGAAAGACAGCTGTTCACAGCTAGTAGCAGATTTTCCACAAAATCATGACTTGCCTAGGGGAATTCTTACATTAATGGGATTTTCCCAGTCTCCTGATAACTGAGCATAAATCACACCCATACACCTCTTTTTCCAATTGTTGTGGTTTAACCTGGCAGGCAGTTAAACACCACACATCCACTTGCTCACCCCTGCTCCACAGTGGGAGGAGAGAGATAATTGGGAAGGGAAAAAAAAAAAAGAAAAGGTAGAATTCGTGGGTTGAGATAAAGACAGTTTAATAGGACAGAAAAGGAAGGGAAAACATCGATAATATTAGAATATGCAGAACAAGTGACGCACGGTGCAATTGCTCACCACCTGCTGACTGATGCCCAGCCGGTTCCTGAGCAGCAGCCCATCCCCCAGACACCTTTCCCCTGGGTTTATATACTGAGCATGACACCATATGGTATGGAGGGTCTCTTTGGCCATTTTGGGTCAGCTGTCCTGGCTGTGTCTCTTCCCAGCTTCCTGTGCCCCCCCATCCTGCTCACTGGTAAGGTGGGGTTTAGAAGCTGAAGAGTCCTTGACCACTGCTCAGAAACAACTAAAACATCAGTGTGTTATCAGTGTTATTCTCATCCTAAATCCCAAACACAGGACTATACCAGATACTAGGGAAAAAGGAAATCTCTCCCTGCCTAAACCAGGGCATTTTTGCTATGATTGGATAATGATAAAAAGTCCTTTTCATGCACCATAATAAATTGACAGCAGTTGTAATCTCGTAAGAACTGTAACACTCTGGAGTGTTAACGGCATTTCCGCATTTACTCTTGGCAGCCTAGTTTTGGTTTAAATCAGAGGGAGATGTATGTTGATATGTCATATCTAGTATGTTAATCATTCACATTTCCAGAAAATGGAGACCATTTTAAGCCATGTTAAAGCATCCAGGGATGTTACAGGATAGCAAGAAGGAAGATTGTGCTATCCTGTGTAAAAGGCCTTTGACAAGTTTGGCTCTAGGTTTCAGGACCAAAAATCCATAACTATCTGATACTAAGGAATTGCTAGAAGTATCTTTAAATGGTGTGTAGTCCCCATGTCACCATACCAACACATTTTCACAGAACTGTGAGTGCTGTAGTGTTTGCTGAACCGTACAGCTAAAGAAAGGCACAGACACTGCAGTTAAAGGAAACGGGGCTGGGAATAGGTCTGTCTACCCAATGAAGTCCAGCGTGGCTCAAACCTGATCCCCTGGATTTGTGTCTCACACCATAGAACAGCAGTGACTACTAGGACTTCAGAGGAACATGTGCAGTCCTCAGTGTCGGGAGCTGTTAAATGACTGTTTTTATTAACCTAAGAATATCCAGTCCCTGAGCTGTACCCAGTGCTCCTTATTCACAAGCGTCTGCCTGGAATGAGTCACCACATGAGGACCAAGGAAATGAGAAGACATTTGATATTATATTTCTTTAAAAGTTAGGGATCAGGAGACTTTTTTCCTTCAGTATACTGTTTTGGGCTTGACTTTAGTTCATCACAAATAGTTTAGGTTTAGTCCTAGTGTGGACTAGAATCGCTGAAGGATATTAATGCATGAAGAGGAGGGGAGGGGAGAATGTTTGAATTTACCTTTTTTAACCCTCTATGCAAGAATTAAGCAACTTTCAGTACTTCTACTCAGCTAACAGCATGAGTAAAATGGGATACACTTGTGAAATGAGTCTCATCTGCTCTTTGCCAGGAGGCAGTAATAGAAGATTTAATGGGTTCCTTTGGGCCCATGCTATTACACAAGAGAAAGAAATTAAGATTCATTTAAAGCTAAGTGGCATGAACGGAAACAGCCCAAGTCAAATTCACTAAACAAGATGCAGATACTTGACAAGATGTTTCTGGTAGAGTCAGAGTAATAAAAAGCTCTGAATTTGTTTGAACAGTCTGTGTGTTTTCTCATTTTGAATTATTAAGATATCTCTGTGAAAGAATAAAACCAAGGTTAAGATTGTATCTTTAAGAGCCTAAATCCTCGTGCACAATTTTTCTGTCACAGAATAGTTGCTATGAACTTGGTTTGGTTTGAATTATTACACCGTTTTCAAATTCTTGATTTCTCAGAATTGTTAATTTCATATTTTAATAGATTTTTAAAAATACTTTACTCTTTTCATATACATGTGGGTTTTTCCCCTCAGAAGATGCCAAACTTGTAAGCAGACAAAAAGAAGTCCTCTGCTTTTCGTCAATAAACTCAGCTTTATTTCAGTTGTGTGGGAAACAAGCCTGTACGTATCCAAGAGTAATAATATCTGGGGTCCTTTTAGGACTGAGAAAACACATTCTTGCTATAAAGCTGAACTAAGGTCGACAGCTTCCCTAGCCCTGCAATATAAGATGTCCTCATAGGTGAGAAAATAAATCCTGAGTATAGTTTCTTTGCAACCATTTTTCACTTCAGTATTTACTTTATAAGCAACATTACTAACTCTGTCCATATATATGCAAATTGTATAAGTAAAATAATATTTTTCTTAATTGATCAAATTTTTGTGAATTTAATTGTGCCTTTTAAGTGTGAAGTGCTGCTAAAAGTGAATAATGTCATACTTGTAGAAATCTGACAGTTTTGAAAAGAATATTCATTTTAGCATTTATTTTTTGAAATGCTGATACACGGTACAGGTCTGAGGTACAGTGTCACAAGGTATTGGAAAATAGTTTTGTGTCACTCAGAAATAAATAACATCAGGGCAGAAGGAAAATTCATAAATTCAGAGTTTATCAGAGTATTTTGGTATTAATTTAGTGGTTCTTTCAATGTGAGCTGCCTAATTCTATTTAAATCTCAAACTGGAGGGGATTTTGCACTCAAAGGCAGTGCATAAAATTCTTGATTTCTACAGCATAGCTGTTAAAACTGTGACAAGCAACTTAAATAAACCTAATGGCAGAAGTGCTGTGGGTGAGCAGCCTGGCACACTTCAGGAAAGGAATCAAAAAGCGTCGTGAATTGTGTTTCAGTAGATTTCTGGCTTTGAATACATGTGCTCCTTGTTTTTCTAATCATTCTATAAATATTGCCCTGTCATTAAAACCATAGTAGTTCAGAAGTTTAGCTGGACTAATGCCAAAAAGAGATTTGATGTTTGGCTGTGGAGAAAAAAAGTGGCATTTGGTGGGGAGAAATCTCAAAATCTTGACAGATAGTTGTGGTCTGTATACTTCTGAAAATGGGAAACTTGATCAACTTTAAAGTCTGGATACTCAGCCCCTCATGAGACTTAAAAGGAAAGGGTAGTAAATCTCAGTTTAAGGGGCAGCTCACTGTCTCTAGCCTCTGAAGAGGATTTTCCTGAGTATGAAAGTGTATAAATGTAATCAAAATTAAGAACAGGGAACACATGAAAATTGGGTCATGCTCTCTACGTGTACTATGTCATGTGGAGAATAACACTATTGTCATCTCATTCATTAGAAATTTTACCTTCAAAGGCAAATAAAGACTGTTAAATTATATAGCAGGTCACTTTTTCTTGCACTTCTCTACTTAAAGAAAGTTGGGTTTGAGTGTGTCTCCCTCTCAAGATTCTGAGCAGGTGGGCTGGGCTCCAACTGCTCAACAGGTTCCTTCTCCAATTTTCTTAGGCCCTTGATTAAATTTATGGGTTATTTAGTAAGTAAATCAGTTTTAAATTAGTGTGTCCAAGGCTTAATAGTTCCATGGTAAGACCATGATATTGTGTATTTTCTGTATAAAAAGAGGGATCTGGACAAAATACCATTTGATAAACAATGTAGTGGTTTTGTTGAGACTCACCAGCAGATTCAGTGCTTGATACCCGTGGGTAATTCACATCTTAATGGGGCTTCCTAGTTCTTCATTTAAAGCAGCTTCTGAGTCCTCTTAAAATGATTGCACTAACATTTACATCTTTTTGTTTACCTGTAGTAGTTAAGCTACATACATTCCAAAGAGTTCTTGAGCTGTTTGGGAATTTTTTAAAACAGTATTTCAGAAAAATCCTATTTCTTGTGTGGGGAACAAGCCCAAAAGAGAGTCATGTCTGATCTACAGAAATAATCTCTCTCTTTAGCAACTCTCAAACCCACAGTCAGAGTATTCTGATGGCGGAGAAACCTAATATGTGTGCATTCTGGTAATTGTTTAAGTGGATGATCATTAAAAATATAAAATAAATAAGGTAGAAATCAGACTTTAAAATTGCAGTGTCTTTAGGAACTGAATCACACAAATCTTTACCTTAAGAGAATTTTCAACAGCACGACTCCCTACCAGTTAATTACCTTTAATGGGAAATTTACGACTAAGTTGTTTATTCGAGAGTGTCGTTCTTTCCTCTCTGCACTTTTCAAATTGCTGGGTGAGATTTTGAACAGAGAAAGGGAATTGTGGGCAACCAAGGCCATTGATTTGTATAAAATTTCCCCTAGTCATTTAGTTCTGCAGAGTGTCACAGCTGTGACATTCAAGAGTTTACAGTCTTGAAAGTTGTCAGGATGAAATGCTGCAGAAAGTGTTAAGAGAGTGAGCTTTTGAAAGGAATATATGTGCTGTATTTATTTACTGTCTTTAGGAGAATGGTATTTTTTGGCCTAGAACTTATTCATAAATTGTGTATTTGAATGAGTGTGAAAGAATAAAAATAAATCTGGTAACTTTTTTTTCTCTTCTGGTGAAGTACAATGTAGTATTTAATGTATTTGAAAAGTTAAAAGTAGCTACTTTCTGTCAATACACTGGTGTGCTCTATACCTGACTTTTATTACAAATTGGGGATTGCAGTTTAGTGAGACCCTTGCCAAGAGATAAAACGTTGTGTAGTGCACAGATTACAGATGTGCTTTTATTTAAATTGTACTTCACCCGAAAAGAAACACAGTTATTGTATCTCATCAGAGGGCAATTTAAATACCCTTTTTTTCCCCCCCAGTTTGTTGTTGATTACAAGTACAAATGGACTGGCATCTCTTTTTCAAAACCGAATGTACAAAAGGTTGGCTGTTTAGCTTTCTGACAGACAGTTTTTACTTATGGGGAAAATATTGTTGTGTGCAGAGGGTTAGATTGGCTAATATAATACATCTTTTCATACAATCCAAACAACAGACACAATAAAGACAAACAGGCATTTGTTTAGGTTGTTGTATGAATCTTCAAATTAAATTGTGAATATCTCAACATTTAAGGAAATTATTTAAGACCCCGGGTTTTTTAATTGCAGTGAACACAAGTGGTGTAGTAGGTGGACTTTCAGAAAAATATATCTCTATCAAATTTAGGATCTTGGGCTATACAAAAAGTTCTGGTGTTCGTTAGGAATTAAGCAACTGGAAGCATAAGTTTAACAGCATCAAGTCAAATGCCTGCAGCTTTTCCAACTCCTCCATCAGCCACTCGTCTCTTCTCACACCTGAATTCCTACATCCCATTTGTCTGACCTGTCCCCTTGCTGTGCCAGTTTGTCCATCAGCCAAAGCCGAGTGGCTGTGGGACCAGCCAGGTTTTCACGTGTTCCCCCCGCCGAGGCTGTGAACCACGCAGGGCTTTTGTCTCTTCGCCAGCTGGCAAGCTGAACAAGTGGCTTTGTAAGCCAAGCCGTGCACAGCCCGGGATTACGCTGGGTGTGCGACGTGGGATTTACCTGATCCCTCTGTGTAGGCGAGTTATATCCGTGTCATGATTCTCCGTATTTTCTGTGCCACATCCTTTCGCTTCCTGAGGAACGTTGTCCTCATGTTGTTGTTTGTAATAATGATGTGCTTTTCAGGGAACGCCTCTTACTGTGTATCAGCATAGGAAATTGTGTATCAGCTTGAAATTCTACAGTGTATGTTTTCCATGAAGACCTCTGCTGTGTATCTTAGGTTTAGAGAGAAAATAATCACGCTTGTTGTTGGGGATTGATTGATTGATTGTCCTCTGGTGTGTTATCCTCCTATACGTGTGTACAAAAAGTGGAGTTTTAAGCAAGAAAAGGGAAGTTATGAGTTAGACTGGCTGTGTTTGCTCATCGAAGAGACGGAATGCTAATAAGGAGTTTATAGAACAGTGTCAGTAATATGGTGTCACGTGCTCTGTGAGCATTTTAATACTAAACCAAAGTATTGTATTTATTTATTAGAATAAATTGATTTAGGTCGTTGTCTTCAGAATGTACACAGGTTCAAAGAGAAGTATACTAGGTTTTACTTTTGTTGGAAATGTCTCCAATGAATGACAGACAGTTAGAAATCTTGCAGGGTTGCCAAGCAACTCTGAACAAGTACATTTGGTGTTATTTGTATAACCAACAACCCAAAGGAAAAGCAGCTGAAGTATAAAAAGATCTAAGACTTAAGTTTTGAGATGAGGTAAACCTCAGTTATTCTAACTGAACTTTTGCCAGCTAATAACAACCTGTACTTCATGACAGGTACAAAATATATAGGATTATTTATGACTGCAAAAATACCTACAGAAACTGAGACTCCTAGCTGACATTCAGACATTATAATACTTCTTTCACACACTTAAAAAGGCTTCTGAGCAGCTAATTAAAGGTATTAAAAAGAATAAAAGACACTGTGATGAATTAGAACCTAAGGGTAAAAAGGAGGAAACTTCTCCAGGAGTACACAACCTTGCCAAGTGTAATAAACTTCAAAAGCCAAGCTGAAAATCAAATAAATCCCATCTTTAGCCTCACAGAGGATGTTGCCAATATGCTTAGGTAAGAAGACAGAACATTCCAGGAACTGCAAGCCTTCTGGGAAAAACCCCGCCTTCTGCCCCTTTGTGATCACACAGTAGAAATCCAGCTTGGTGTATGTACATATGTATGTGTGCACTCGTATGTCTTACAGGAACCTGAGTACAAATACAGTTTTCAGCTTAAACAGGTTTTTCATTAAATTGTTGCCAAAGGCCCTAGGGATAGGGGGGCATGAGTAGAGTTGTCCTCTCATCTTGCATAAGGGGGCATTACTATCAACCTGTTTCTATAAAATAAACAATTATTTATAGATAAAAATGCCTGTGCTGAAAATACTCTCTTTGCTACTATGTCTGAAAACTGGTTTCAGTATTGTTTGTGATTTTAGAAAGGGAGCCCAAACAAATGAAAAGATCTGCTGCTTTATCTAATGGAAGTCTAGTGCTGGTTGCAAAGGTAGCCTTGAGACACACCTGGACTTCACAGGTGCAGTAACTGAAGATCAGGGAGGGAGAGAAATATGAGACTAAATAGGTATACTGTTTCCAGAATTAAAAGTGCAGAGCTTGTCAGTTGTGGTCACTTTTCCATTAAT
Organism: Mohoua ochrocephala; assembly: GCA_013398855.1. NCBI lineage: Eukaryota > Metazoa > Chordata > Aves > Passeriformes > Acanthizidae > Mohoua > Mohoua ochrocephala. The sequence goes on from VZTA01028968.1 coordinate 306,921, forward strand.
CTTTGTCTAAATTTTAATGAAATAGAAAAAACCCTTTGGAAATTGAGAAAGATATGTAGGCTTTACTGGGAGTGGGTAAAAATAGCTGAAATCACTGTTTAATCTGTTGTGTTCATGTAGTATTGTTTTCCTTTGGATCTTACATAAAGGTAATTGATTATTCCTAACTACCGTGCTGAAAAGCCAAGGTGGCTCTGAATTAGACAGAGAAGGCTCATGTTGATTAAGCAGATTAAGAAGCATTTGACTGGTTTCATGTGTTGGAGCATAGAATCACCTCCCATTCAAGCCCATTGATCTCAGTAGCATAAGCTTAAGTGATTTGCTGGTTTGGCATCCCAGTGGGCCTTCAGGGGAACTGCTGCCTACATGCAAGGAATGCAAAGTTTGGCTTGCCGATGCCATAAAGGTAAAATCTACACCTCAAGATAGAGAGTAGTTTTTAGTAGCAAAAGGATTGTGAAATGGAGTTGGTAAATGTTATTAGGTACTTCTGAGCTACCAAATGATATTTTACAGCTACAGTAAGCAATTTGTTGAACTACTTAGGAGAGACAGAGTTCTGATATCTATCTAGGGGAGAAAAATTTCCTGTGAAGCTAAATAGAGGATAATGTGCTAGAACATTACAGACATGTTTTTCACATAGTCTGACAATATCTTGCCATGGCAATAGTGCTGGATGAATCTGTGTTTGCTGTAAAATGCACAAGATGCAAGCAGTAGTGCTTTATATTTTAACCAACATTAGGCAATTCCAGATTAATCCAAATAAAATTTATTTGGTGGGGTTTTTTTAATGTCAGTATCCCCTTTCAGTGTCACTGCAGGACATTACGATGAGAAAAGCTTTCCGGAGTTCCACAATTCAAGACCAGCAGCTGTTTGACCGCAAAACTCTGCCAATTCCTTTGCAAGAAACTTACGACATTTGTGAGCAGCCTCCTCCACTTAACATTCTCACCCCTTACAGGTTAGTAAAATGAAATTAATCAAAACCAATTTTCATCTTATTTTATGTAATAGAGAGGATATATCCAGGCACCTTGCTCGTGTTGAGTATCACTTGAATATTTAAGGAGCCAGACTAGAAAACTGTGAAGCTGCTGGAGAAATAAAAGCAGCAGAAGACATTATAAGCGTTAAAACTTCACTCCATTTTACTCAAATTTTAACTCAGTGTAACATGGTAGGAAAAAGTAATTTTTATTATCTGTATTTATTAAACCATGTAATGTACTTGGATGTGAAGGGAAGAAGTTAAACAGGTAAGAAATGTGTAGAAAGAAGGATCTTCAATGGAAGTGAATGTTGTTTGCTGTCCCAGAGTCAGTTTGAATCAGTAGCTGAACATGAGCAGCCACACAAATTTGCTCAATATTTTAACAGCAAGATTTGAGTTATTGGAGTGGGAGTTCTCTGATTTATGACACTCTATTTTTTGTCTGGAGCTTGTGTTAAAGTTATCTTTCTAAAATTAGGACCTTGAATGCCAGGAAAGACAGTAAAAAGTGATCGTGCAGGAGGTCAATGATGATCTCTTTTATGTTCCTCAGTAAAACATCTCAGGGTCTGAGACACTGTATATTCTGTAATATGCCCTTCCTTTGTCTTAATGTTTGGATTCATGTCTTGTCAAATAAATAGTATGCCCTGTTTGTGTCACTGTTTTTCAGGGATGATGGAAAAGAGGGTTTGAAGTTCTATACCAATCCTTCATATTTCTTTGATCTGTGGAAGGAAAAAATGTTGCAGGACACCGAGGACAAAAGAAAAGAAAAGAGGAAGCAGAAGGTACATATGTTAACTTTATATAGCTTCTCTTTGTTTTTTCCTAGAAAGGATTTGCTTGCAGGTGTGCTACTTTAATAGCAATCCAAACTTGACAGAGTCATCTTTATTCAACTAAAACTACTTGTATTCATTCAGTTCCACCAACTTTAACAATTAAATAATAATAATAATAGTAGTAGTAAAATAATATAGAAGGACCTAAAGCTTTCATGCTGTCTTAATGTAACCAACATCAGATTTGCCAAAACTTTTAAGTATTGTAGCAATGACTCAGAAAGGAGGAACAGAGCAGGAATAAAGAATTTCACTTGAACGCTTATTTGTAAGACAAAATTTTGACAATCTTACAGATGAAGAAGCTTGATTACATTCTAATAGAGATGTTTAAACTAGAAAGAAATTAGTAGGAATAGAAGACTTTGCTTATATTTTCTTAAAATTAAACAAGCGCTTTTGCAAAAGGTAATGCTTTTTTTGTTTGACTATTATTCTGTGTATTTCATACATAGTAGAGAGAGTAAATATGAGTGTCAGAGTCATAATTTGATTTCAGACTTAGAAGAAAAAGCTACTTAAACAGCTACTTTTCTCTGAATTATTCAGCTACTTATCCACTAGACTGAAGTTTCTGGCTCTTACAAGTCTTTCTGGTTTACATGTTATGTTTAGCCTGAAAGTAAATTTTTCTTGCATTTGAAATGGGATTGTTTTTCATAATTTTGTGGCTGATGTTGATATGCAACTAATTAAAAAACACTGTCTCAGTTGTCAGTTTTATTTGCATGGCTCTTCTACAGCAGAAAAATCTAGATCGCCCTCATGAACCAGAGAAAGTGCCAAGGGCACCTCATGACAGACGGAGAGAGTGGCAGAAGCTAGCCCAAGGTCCAGAGCTCGCAGAAGATGATGCTAACCTCTTACATAAGCACATTGAAGTTGCTAATGGCCCAGCTTCACATTTTGAATCAAGGTTCCTTTTTGTTTGTTCTATCCTTTATTGAGTGTATTCGTGCTGCGTAGTGAACACGCGTGAGCAATGGTCAATGACGAGATGCTACTGCTCCCCTTGGAATGCCCTGGAAATGACTGATTTAGCTTAATCAAAACTCAGTTTTAAAACACTCAGTGTGTCCTTGAAGGAGTAGTTACTGTGTTGTTATTTTTAAGGGTAGTGTGTGTCCTCATTGTATCCTTGAGGATGTTGTTGTCCTCTGCAGCTTGATGAAGGTGCAGTGTCACTGCTGCAAGCTTGCACCCAGGTGTGCCACTGCATTCCAGTCCTGACCTACAAAATCCCTATTATTCCAGCCTCTTGATTTTTCTTAAGCAGACACTGCCAAGACTATATGGTGTGTGTGATGTGAACAAACGTCCACTTGGAACTCAAATGAGAATGCTGAGCTTCTCTTTACTCTTGAACAAATCCCTGATTTGATTGGCATTTCTGGTTATAGCCTATTACAAAATCCAACCTGTTGAATTCTCATTTCACAGCACGTATTTGCTGGTGGCTAAAAGTAGCATTTCACATGGTAAACACCTGCTGTGCTTATGCTTCTGGTCTTTATGCAAGATCAAGTCCATTTTACCAGCCAAGAAACATCTGATAGCAAAGAGGGCTGACAAGTAATGTTAGGACATTTGGGGATATGTTTTTGGTTTGGGGGTTTTAGGTGTTTTGTTTTGTTGGGGGTTTTTTTTAATTAAAAAGCATTCATTGTCCTTCCAAAAAATGGTTAAATTTTTCCCTATCTTTCTGTGGTCAAAAACTCACCATAAGAGAGTATTTTGTTTCTCTTTGTAAGGCCTTCAAACAAGCTCCATAGTGATGGTGAGTAATTATGACAACTCTAGGAGAGAGTGTTTGCTGCCTGAAAAACAGAAAAACCTGCTTGTAGAAAACTTAGCTCAATTCAGAATGTGAAAATGCTCTCAGTGCATTTCACTCAGTGGGGTACAACTTAAGTTATGGTGATTAGCATTTTTCTAGGAACAGCTTTATAGTATCTCTGTAAACTGCTGTGTCAATTCATTGGCAGAAACATCTGCTTTCCTGCTGTCCTTTTGTTGTGTTGTGCACTGGGTTCCACTTTAGACATGCTTGTTGCAGGTATCCTTTTATATCCAGGACCCTGGCCTAAACCTTGATTGTCTCAGTACTAGTAATGCAATTATTAATAATGCTGAAGTGCTTGGGAGCACTGCATGTGCAGAGCATGTTGTTCAGATACAGAACAGCACCATGCTTTGGAATAAATGAAGAAGATTTTCCCCCCTGAAGAATTTAATAGGTTCAGATACTACAGTGGTGGCAGTATGTGGAAATGTAGAGTGTTGCTTTACTTGTTGGAAAGTGTTCTGCAATCTGAATTTAATACAGATTTTTTAAAATAAAAATCTGTAATTGAATAGTTAATTAAAGTTTACTAACTGATCAGGTCCTTGAGGTGTGTCTAAAGTTGTCATTAACAAGTAAGTTGAATCATCTTTATTTAGTGCTACTACTCAATAATAGATATTTATTGAGTTCTATGTCTGTCTATTAAAGTAGCAAGTTCTCAGTATATATTGGAATAAAGATCCTCTGACAGAAGTTCAGCTAAATTATTCAGTTGTAAATCTACCATTCTAACATCGATGGATGTTTCATGAATGTTATAAAAGAAGAGTAGTTCTGATTTTATTGCAGTGTTTACTTAACTCAAAATAATGTGACTAATAAACACTAAGTTCACACGCGTACTGTATGAACTATCAGATATATCTGTCAAAATCAAACCCTTGAGCTGCTAGAAGTAATAACAGGGAAAGTGGGATAAATTATTGAAAAGCCACACCGTGTAATATGCAACACTAGTGCAGAGAAGATACTTGCATTCAGAAGTCAGACTGAAGTATAGAACAGTAGCTGAGGGCACTGATACTTACTCCTACTAAAGGTGAAGCTGGATCATTTCTCCCTGTTTCTCTACAGGTCTCAAGCGTACGTGGACCACATCGATGGATCGTATTCCCTGTCTGCATTACCCTACAGCCAGATGTCTGAGCTCCTGAACAGAGCCGAGGAGCGCGTGCTGGTCAGGCCCCACGAGCCGCCGCCGCCGCCTCCGATGCACGGGGCCGCGGAAGTGAAACCTGTGCCTCCCTGTGTTAGGTACGAGCCAGGAAAGCCACGTGCAGATCTGTCGGGGTGGTTTTCTACCGCTCCACTAAGAGTTGTTAGAGCTATTTCCGTGCTGCCCAGGCAGTACAGGCATCCCAGGGGCTATGGCAGCCCAAAGCCCCAGCGTGCCTGCAGGAACAGGGCCGCCAGGAACTGGTCAGGAAGGCCGGCGTCTAAATCCCGTAGGGTGCTCTGATGGAGACAGGCCTCACCTTGCCGTTAATACTGCGACCATTTTGCCTTCTGAGTTAAATGGCAAGACAAATAACTGTATGGAAAATGTTTCTCTGAAATATGTTGGCATTTCAGGATGTAGCTTTAGAGTTTTGGAAATTTGTACAACTGAGCTGTGTTTCAGCCTACATGAGAGGAAGAATATATCACAGTAAGACAGTCAACTGTCAAAACTATGTATTCATCGCATTTGCTAAATTGCAAGTGCTTCTCTCTCCCAAAATGTTTTTATTTTCTATTTCTTTGTACCTTTTCAGAAGCGGATACATACATAGAATATTTTCTAGAGGTGAACATTTCGTTGTCACTCCTCTATTTTTTTATGCCAAAAGTCTTACTTTATGGTCAGGGCCATACAACTTAGAATAGAGGACAGTTAATTCAGATGGGGTTGTTACATCAGCAGAATGTTAGTCTCTTAAAAAGAATGATTTTTTTACTGCTTAGGAGATCATATGCAAAAATGCGTGACTCCTTAGATTACTTTTTCACAACAGCTTAAAGAAATCCTCTAGTAGTCTTTCAGGAAAATAAGTTTACTGTTCTCTCTTGTTTTCTTCAGTTCACCTATTCATTGCCCTATGATGAGTATCTAGCATGTAACAATACCTCTCTGTACCTAGTATTGATGGCCTTTGATATTAGTCTCACTCATTTTGTCATCACATCTGAAATATATATTTCAAATTAACTTGCCCTCATTGTTTGCATTGTTTTGTTTTGGTTTTAAAGTTCTGTGAATCAAAGCAGCTAATCAACTGCTAGTTCCCTTACTGCAGAAAAATAATTTGGATTTACTTAGGAACAACAGGGAAGAATTATACTAGTATAGTATAGGAAGCCTTTGATAAAGATGCAGGTACATTGTATAAGAACATAAATTTCGTTAATAGCTGAATTTGAGCAGAGGTCTGTTGGAAACCTGATCCATACTCCATACTGAAAATTAGATTTCCTTGTTTATGAGGTGTGAACAAACACCCTGAAATCATCATAGTACATAATGCTCTTTAATGCCCAGGTTTCAATGTTCTTAAGTTGCAGAAGTGAATCTATTACTATTTTTTCCACTCTCTAGCTCTAATGACTTTGTTCTGTTATTGGATATTGCAGTTCTACTCCTGGCTTGGTAGAAAATCGTCCTCAGTCACCAGCAACAGGCAGAACACCAGTGTTTGTGAGCCCCACTCCTCCTCCACCACCACCACCTCCTCTTCCATCTGCTTTGTCGACTTCATCATTAAGAGCTGCAATGACTTCCNTTCATCCAGCTCCCCCTCCAGTTGCTCCTCCCCTGGCACAACCCTCTCCCCCTGTTACTAGAGCCGCCCAGGTGTGCGAACCTGTACCTGTCCACCCAGTTCCTCCACAAGCTGAAGTACAGGGACTTCCTCCACCACCCCCACCTCCTCCCCTGCCACCTCCTGGCATTCGACCCTCCTCCCCTGTCACAGTTGCAAACCTTTCTCACCCTCCTCCTGTTCTTCACCCTCCTCCCACAACCATTGTCCCTGGCCCTCATGCACCCGTAATGCCTCCGTCTCCACCATCCCAAGTGATTCCTGCTCCTGAGCCCAAGCGCCATCCTTCAACTCTTCCCGTAATCAGTGATGCTAGAAGCGTTCTGCTGGAAGCAATACGGAAAGGTAATGTTGCCTATTAAGTAGCAAAAAGAACAGTCTCAGAAACCTGCTAAATGCACGTGACCTTTGGAATATTTCACATGTGTAAGAAGTTAGAGGAATGCGTCTGAAGTCTGTTTCTGTTTTCTATCCTCTGCAGTGTATGCATTGCCAAGTAGACAGGTTTTTTTCAATTTGTAATTGCACTTCTCAGATGTTTAGTTTGGATGGCAAAACTGGTTCTCTGTGGAAGTTAGATTACAGAAGGAAGTACATGTGTTTGTAGATGATCTGGGGAGATTATCTTTCCATTTCTGTTTACCTGCAAATGTAGCTATTTCTGATAATCTACAGATTGTGTAGAAGACAAAAACATTGGTTTTCACAGACTATTAGATAAAAGCAAAATGGATCAATTGGCATTGGAATTTTGATCACCTGTCACTGTATTACAATAAGATGTGAGTGACATTCAGAAATTGTCGCTGAAGACTTCAAGCTGTAAAGTGTCTGATCTGGACACATCTCGGCGCAGGAGCGGAGCACCCTTTGCATTGCAAGGTGCCCATGGCAGAGCGTGAGGGAAGGGCAGAGCTGCAGGGCAGTGTTTTCCTGATGATCTCATGAGGAGCTGTGTGCAAGCTGTGCCTTTCAGCTTCTTGTGCCCCTGGCCAGGAAAATCCCCGCTGCGCTGTGCGCGCTGCTGTTTGTGGGGTACCTTTCAGTAGTTAAGCTCTCTCAAATGTTTCAAATCCTACATTCTTCTACTCTTGCCCTGCACAGCAGCACAGCCCAGAATCTGTATGGTACTGTAATATCAGCAGATAGGCCATAGCACTAATTTGAAATATTTTTGCACATCTATGTGCACATGAATTGATATCATTGAGTCTAAAGAAATGTTGACAACAGTTGAGTACGAGAGGGGTGCGTGAAGATGCGTAAAGAATGTCAGCAAAAATAAGAAAGTAGAGCCTGCTGGCACGATCTAGATGATTGCTGAAAACACTTTTGACCAAGTCATGCCCAAGAAACAAAGGCTCGAGGTCCCACAGCCTAAATTCTACCTCAGGTCCTGTGCTTGGGTTGCCTGTCAGCTGACAGCAGAGAATATTACGTATAGGGTGTAGGTCATTCTTAGTCTGTGTCAGTCTAGGATGTTGTGAGTATAAAACCAAAATATATAATCTCTGTCGTGTTTTTAACTCAGTTGCTGGATTTAACTTTCTCATACCTTTGGTATGTGTTATTTCTCCTTTGTGTTTGATCTCTGAGTAATACTTTATCCCAAACCAGATCATTATATGATAAAAAACAGGGTTAGAAGAGGTCCTGTCTTGTTAGGATACTCAAATAGCTATAAACGTTCATTAAAATCACAAATAGAGAGTATAGAAAATGTCTGGAAATGCAAATAGCAAAATGGCTTAATCACTTACAGTGGTACTAAAAATGTATTTTTAATGGGAAATCAGAAGCAGGATATTATAGTAGAAGGACTCACGATCTAGTCTGCCACTGCAATACTGACATTCCTCGCTTTAAAAACTTGACCAAAAAAATCTCTACCTGAGCAGGACAGCATCCTCTGTCTTCATTTTGGCTTGCGAAGCATTTTGTGACTCCTGAGCTAAATACATTTGCAGTGGTGAAGGAGGAGAGTGGGTGACATGTTTGTGGTTTGATGTTCTCCAGGTATCCAGCTCCGCAAAGTCGAGGAGCAGCGGGAGCAAGAAGCGAAACACGAGCGCATTGAGAACGACGTTGCCACCATCCTGTCCCGTCGCATTGCTGTGGAATACAGCGATTCAGAAGATGATTCAGAATTTGATGAAGTAGATTGGCTAGAGTAAAATTATTACATTGCTGTACACTGCAAAATCGAATGCTAATGTCCATTGTGGTGCTTGTTCTTTGAAAGTTTGATGGTCATTTCTAGTGTTTTTTGTATTCTTTTCTTAACATAATTAATCCATGTTTTTTCTACTTTTCAGTTTACAAAGAGCTCCTAGTGCATCTTCAAAACTAAATGTTCTACAGTGGCTTTTCTTACACATCTCTTTTGAAAGAACATACTTTGTTCCAATAGACCACTAAGTATTAAGCATGGGCAGCTGTTGGTAGAGTAGCAGTTTCAATTTTTTGGCATATCTTAACTGTGCACTTTGTGAATTTTAAGTTGATGAAGGCAACTGAGATTGACATTCCAAGGGCAGCTGTATGTACTAATGAGCCTTATTTCACTTCTGATAGTGTTTTAAAACATTAAACCTAGCTATCAAAATATCACTGCCTCGATCACACCTGTACACTAAAAGTACATATAGTTAGCAGCACTGAACACACTGAAAAGCAAATGGATCTTTGGGGGAGGGGGGGTTATTATTGTTTTATTGTTGTTTTTAAATAATTATGGCCTTATTTGAATGTTTAGAGATTCCCCTTCCCTTCTTCCCTCCCAGGTACATATTGTGTGGTACTATTTTTGCCTGCATAATAAAAGTTTAAAGTTTTTTTTTTCCTTGTGAAATCTTTTGACTTAAACATGCTGTGTAACTTATGTAACTGTTAAAATAACAGTTTGATTTAATAAATGGTTCATTTTAAATGTTCCTGGGTGTTGCTTTTTCAATGAGACTTGCTTTTCACTGGTATACCTGAGAGATCCTTGGGTTTCAAGTATTTAATCTGTGGTGTACAAAGTTACAGTAAATATTCTGTACCTGATCTAACAAGAAATAATCATTAAATGATATCTATATGCACATCTACTGGGGGAAAAAAAACCCCAGCTGAAATCTTATCGTGATCTTAGTTTAAAAAAAAATACAAATACAGAATTGGTAGCTTGTGGCTAATTGGCATTAGGGTTGTTTTTTTTATTTTTAAAAAAACCACTTTACCATCAGTGTGTCTTGAGGAGAAGCAGCAGTTAAAATCATGGTTGATGGAAGATGACTTTTGAAGTGCTGTCTAGCAGTGTAGTGCTTGTTTTGCACAGGTTTTGTGTTTCTCTTCCCTGGAATAACTCCTTCAAGTCTGAGCACATAGTCAAAAGCCTGTTGAGAAGAGAAGCATGAGAGAGAGTGCAAGAGCTCTCCTATCCTGTGATCTCGTTCCTGGAAGATGGAATTGTATAATAGAGGAAAATAAGTATTGAAAGTCAGAATGAGATTTCTGAAGGTGGAACATTAAATGTTCTGTGTGTTACAGAGCAGTTTGCAGGGGCATGTGGTTGTTGGCCTTGTCTTGGAACTGGGCAAAACTCCCGAGGTGTAGACTGGGGTAGGAACAGTGTCCAGCAACCCTTTCAACTCCACTGTCACCATCTCATCCTCCACATGGCCTGCTATACTCAAGACTTTTTCAGCTTCAACAGTAATACCTCTGTTGGTTTTGTGGAAGAAAAATTATTGTCACAATTTGTGAATCTGCATCTTTGTAACTACGGCTGCGGATCTCTGTGCCCTGGTCTCTGATGGTTTCTTCACAGTAACACCATTTGGCTTGTCCTGCCATTCCCCGTTAACTTCGGAAGTGCGTGTCCTTCTCAACCCCTCATTGTAAGGGTAAGGAAAGGATGTCAGAGGCACCCTGCATGAATATTTGACGGTGTTTCCTTGGATCTCAGTACTCCTAACTCACCAAACCTAACTAACTTGCCCAGTAACTAAAACTGAGAGATCCTATTTACTCAGCTGTAAAGATTTGAGGTCTTAAAGCAAAGTACGTTGTATGCACCTGCAGCTCCCCTTTAACCAGGGACCCAGATCTGCACTCCAGGCAGCTGAAAGAAGAGCTGGTCCCTAAATTCTGTGTGTAGGTAGTTCTGCCATTCACAAAATTACATTTCAACTGATGTTTATACCTGTTCCCCGCTCAAGTCTCTATAAACTCCTGATTTTTCTGGTGGATTTTACAGAGAGCAGCCTACATTGTCACTTAAATGGAGCAGCAGCATTTCTGTGCTCGGACTGTAACTGTTCAAATTAGAGCATCTCACCATCGTGCCTGCATTTGTGGGTGTGCTCTGAGTACGTCCAGGAGCTGTGAACTGGGTACAACTTACCTAAAGTGAAGAAAAAAGGAAGAAATTAAAGCAAAAAAAGGCCCTTATGTAACTGCAGCTATCACATAGCAGACTTTGAAGGTATAAAAAAAAATCCTTATTGACAAATGGCTGTTATTGACCTGCTTTGCTGTCCTGCTGATTAATAATATCCCTTCCAAGCTGGTACCCAGGGCAGACAAAGCACTCATTTAATATGACACAGTCACACGAAGTAATGAACCTTGTCTGAGAAAAGTCAAGAGTTAAATTCAGTTAACATTTCAAAGGCAGGATTCTTGGCCTTCTGCCACTGTTACAGCTTTCTGCCATAGCAACTCGTCTCCAGATAGCAATAGCATGATTCACTAGTAGCAAGAGGTGATTGTTGAATTTGAATATTTGTGTTTGTAGATCGGCTCCGAGCCGCGCATTTGCCATCTCGGTGATTTGTGTCCCTCTTACTGTGGTCTCCAGCCGCCTCTCTCGTTTGGTGGAACGCTGTGCAGAGCACTGCTGGGCTCTTCATGCCTGTGATTAGATGTGTAATAGATTATTGATTGCTTTGTCTTGTAAGGCAGTAAATCAAGTCTTCTGTATTGAACTGTTTACAGAGTCTGTTGTTTACCTCTGTACATTTGCAGCAGCTGGTTAAAACCAAGGCTCGAAGTCTGACACAAAAATAATGTGACAGTAATGTTCCATATAAGTGAAGAGAAACCTTTGTTCGTCTTCACCTTTTTCTCAAGCTGTAATCTGGGACAGTTAAAAATTATCTACCTCTCCTGCTGAGAACTGGGGGGGGAAAGAGAGCAATATAAAAAGCATAGACAGAAGAAACAAAAGCTACTTGGCAGAAGACTAGGCAGGTGCAGAATTGGTCACTCAGGGGTTTTATCAAAAGATAAAACAATAACGATGCAGCCATCATGGACAAACCAAAAACAAATCATTAAATGGAAGAGAACAGGGACTGAATGAACAAAAATTAAAAATAGACATAAATCTGGGGTTTTTTTATAGTGGTGTGATATGAACAGTAACCATTAAATACGAGATATTATAAAGGGATTATGTTATCTCTCAGTAAATTGGGATTTAAAAAGCAGGAGGCATATTAAAAGACCTTTAGTTGATAAAAATATTCTGTTCTGCATGTTGCACAGGGGTGCACTCCTCAGCATTTAGGCGGACACTGACACACCATTGCCTGTCTGATGCACGGAATAATGTTCCTCAAAAGGTGCCCTGGGACCCGAGTGTGCCAACAGGTACCCGCAGTCCCCAAGGCATCGCGACAGACTCTTCAGGATGGTGGGACCATCTCGGCTTGGATGCAGCTGCCACCCCCCCGTGATTTACCTGGGGGCTGTGAGCTTTGTCTGTTTGGAGGATGCAGATGGGAACAGCCCCTGCCGTGGGCTGCCACATCTCAGTGTCGCCAGCCCATGGATCCCCACAGGGAAGGGGTTCAGGGCATGGGGCAGAAGCCCCTGCTCGACAGGCGGGTGCAGCTCACAGCAGCGTACCTACAGCAATGCAGGGTTGTGGCAGCAGCCAGAGCCCCAAAACTCAGCAGTTCCACAAACCGCAGCTGTTCCAAGAGGAGACACGGAGGCAAAGCCTCAGCACAGGCTCTGCCACCCAGGGCTGCATCAGCAAAAGATCTGACAGAAATTCGACTCGAGCTCCATCAAGCGTCCGCTCCGTCTCCTCAGCTACAGGCCACAATGAGTTTTACTCTCCCCGGTTGTCTTTTGCAAGCGGGGACATTAAACACCAGGAGAGGAATCACAACCACAGACCAGGGGCAGCAACAGTGATCTCCCTTTTTGGACCCTCTGCCAATTCTCTCTCCTTTCCCCTCCTGACTGCTTTTCACACCCGACCGATTCTCGGGGGTGGTAGTCTGCCCACAGGAGACTTTTCACATGCTCCTTGTGGCCGCAGCTGGGAGAGACCTCCCTGATTCCCAAACTGCTTCTTGAGCACATCACCAGCCCTTGGTAGATGTGAGTTCCCTCCGTCTGTCCTTTGAGCTGCTTGGGACAGCTCTGCCTTCCCTCGTTCAGCCCTAATGAGCTGGGTCGGGTTTAAGTGCTTAAAAAGCAGGTTCCTGGCAACTCGGGGACTTGCTTTTTGCCAGCGTGTGTGCAGAGAGCGCTCCCGTGAGCGAGTGACTTGGCTGTCAGCTCCGAGGGCTTAATGAATGCCTGGCAGCACATCACCAGGCAGCTGCAGAGGAGCAGGCAGGGGATGGGGACCTCATCCCCATCCCAGCTGCTGCTGCTAGAAGAGGACACGTGGACAAACCTCAGGAAACGGGCGCTGGGGTACAGAGCAGATACGGCGAGGCTGGAGCTGCGCACCCCATTCTGTTGCAGGGGGGCTGATAGATCTGATAGTGCACAGCCTGTGCTTTTTCTTTGATCTCTGCCCCCTGCAAGCAGACATCTTTCCCTCCTGCTAATTCCTGTGCCTGGAGAATGGGTTCTGCCACATTAGTCATCGCTCATGCTCCTCAACTGCCAGCAACCCTTGACAGCAGCATCAGTAACAGCCTCTAAAGAAAATTGCATCCGTCCCATTTCTTCTAAATTCTTATTTTTGCCACATTTGCAGGCTCTGAGCAATTGCCCCAGCTACCTTCCTTTTGGCAACTGGAACTGTCTGGGTACAGATCAGAGAAGTCATCAAGCGTCTCTCACCAAATGGGGCTGAGTATTCCCCTTCTCATGTTTCTTTATCCGATGGTTCGATAACTTCACTTTCAGACACGAGGCAGCTGAGGGCCCCCTACAGACAGGTCGTTTCCATTTTCCACCTCCCCCATTTTAATGCCTTTAATGTCAGAGTGCTATTTATTGCAAAACTTGTGACATTTTCTCACAGCTTCACGGCAGTATCAGTCCAAGAAAAGCTTAAAAATATATGTCTCTTTCATGAGATCTTACACTGTGTTTTAGCCACTTCTACTCCTCTGCAAGGCATTTCCTTCACCACAATTTTAAAATCTCAGAGCAGGTCTCCTTCCCAACCCGCCCCAGTGCCTCCTGTGGAGCAAGCATCCACGCTCAGTGACATATTATCACAGCTTGATTTTGCACTTCAGTACCAGCCAGAAATAACTCCAGAAACTGCCCAAGTCTTCTAACCTTGTGAGAAAGCAGCTCACGGCCCAGGTCTTGGCATGCTGGTGTAGTTCAGAAATTCCCCTTCATGCCAAGCAAATGCTGGAGGCTGGATTTTTCCCAGTTGCATTTTGGCAAAGCCAAAACCAGCTTGTAAACATCACCAGCGGGACACAGAGCCAACACAACCCCGTGCAGGGGTGGAGGAGGCCATCAAGCCGCCTGGGCTGGGGGCTGCACCCCCACACTGCACCCCAGAGAGGGCTGCATCTCCTGGGTTTTAAAAGCACAAAGAAGGTAGCAATGCTCCCAAACAGGGCAGGTGCTCCCCACGGGCCAGCATTGTTCGCTGGTCAGTAGGAATCCTGGCAGTAATTCAGCTGTGGTTAGTGAGAGGAAAACATTGGGATAACTCCTTTCCTTCTGTAGACTTTGTTCTCTGCACGATGGCTGTGGACTAGCACCTGCCAGGGGAAGTTTCAGCACCAATGATTATCTTTGGATGAATCAGAGGTAGAAAGCAGCAACTCGGTCCCTGTTCCCACAGCTCTAGGAGCAGCCAAATATATCTGGGCTTCCCAGACAGCTCCTGCAACTCACTCTGTAGATCTCTCTGATGGAGACCTCTGAAGTCACATGGAAAAGTTACCACCCTAAATCCCAGAAATTTTAAGGCCAGGCTTTGATGCCTCCTCGAGTTTTGAAACTTTCCACTGACTTGCCACATCTCTGGAGCTTGCAAAATCCCAGGATGTGAGGTTCTCCTGAAGAACCTGCAATTGGGGGTACAGCCAGCCCTATCCCCTCAGTGTCCCCACAATGCTGATTTCACATCCCTTGAAACCAGGAGGCATTTTTGGGAAGGCATTTTTGGCACGTGGGCTGAATGCCATCAGAAGCAGTGGCCACTGTGGCCTCTGCCACAAGGCCTGAGAAGATCCCACAAGGGCAAGGCCAAGGGGCTCTCCTGGCTGCAGCCCCACGTGACCATCACCCCACATTCAGACCACACAAATTCCTACTGGAGCACCCTGCTGTCAGCCACGTCAGCCCCCGGTGTTGGCCAGTCAGTGACACCTGTAAGAAGTGTTTAGCAGAGGTCTGCTGGCAAATTATCATCCCCTCCCAACACACATGGGAGCAATTACTTTTTCAGGTTTTTAGTCTGTTTTTAGTAGTCCTCATATTCTCCATAAATTTCATTAGCTGGATTTATGTGGTCACTAAACTGCATGATACAGTATTATAGGCACAGCAGGAAATTATTTGCTATTCTGGTGAAAATGAGTATTTCCTAGTTTTGTCAGTGCAGGGAATTACATTATCAGGGAAATAATAACCAGCTGAACTGAAGGAGGGTTTGATTCATGGTAATTACTGATTATATGCAGATTACTTTATGGCTTTAATTCTTTGGTCTCCCACTGTTTGCTTGCTAAACCTCTAAAAAAAAAAAGGCAGAGAGTATATGAGAGTCTTGTTTGTAAGGCAAATTACAGAACCTAATTTGTTGATTACATGAAAGGAAGCAGAGCTCTGCACAGACCAGGACAGCGGCGGGAAGGAGCCAGCAGAGAGCTGTGCTTGCATCCATCCTCGGCTGCAGCCACTTCTGTGCTGCTCTTCAGCACCCAGTTCACGTCCCCAAGATTGCCACCCTAACCTGTGCTTGTGGCTGGTTTTACTGGGGCCACAGCAGGCCTGAAGGTGGTCTGTGCCCTTTGTCTTTCACCCCGTTCATCAGGTGGAGATAAGAGGATGTATCAATTCATTCGTGCTCAATATGCAGCTAAAAACATTTCTTCCAATTCAGTGCAACAACCAGACCCTTGCAAACCCTCAGTTTTAACTAGCACTGTGCTTCAAGGCATCAGAAGCTGGTTAGCAAACTACAGGCTGCTTTTGACAGAAAGCTATCCAAAAATAGAGCGGAGCATCACCACTGCTTCTCAGACACTCCTGCCTTTCCAAAACAGCTTTTCTCTTGCTTCCTACAGCAAACCTTCAGCAGACTTGCAATCCCCAGGGATGAAACTAGACTTTTGATCTCATATATTATTCTTAACATTGCTGGAGCAAAATTTCAGACCATGCTCTCTCTGCAATGGAGAGATGGGGAGCGAGACCCTGCTCCCACTACCCCCGGCTGCCTCCCTGACTGGGAAGAGTCTTCTTTCCCGTGGTGCCCAGGGCAGCGTGCTGATTGCATACTGCATTTATTCGTGAAATACACGGCTACACCCTCTTAAGTAAAAAGCGAGTGCTGGGGTTTGCATCAAAAAATATCACCCTCACAGGCTCAGAAGCATGGCCGGGTGCTCCACAGCGTCTGGGTGCGTTTGCCTGCAGCCGCTTCGGCACACGTGCCAGCTGGGATCTTTCAGCTGCCAGCACTTTGTCTAATAGATGAAAGGGAGAAAGAGGGAAAGCACTGTAATTGCCAGCCCAAAAGACAGCCCTCTGTGTCAGGCATGCCTGCCTGCACCCCTGGGGGTGTCAGTGCAGAGGAGCAGGGGTGAGTAGCACCTGCTGAATCCATCAAGATTGGATGGCACTTGCAGTCCATGTGAGCTCTGTCCTCATCATGACATGGTGCAGGATCAAATCCAGGCTCTGGGAGGAAGGGTTGGCACCACCAGCGTCCCCTTGGGAGCCTCCAGAAAAGCGCCCTGTCCCCTTGGTCGGTACCAGCCATGACGGCTCCCCTGGTCCGAGTATGAGGCAAAGCTGTTCCTTCACAGAATAACAGAACAAGAGTGGTGAGGGTTGGAAGGAACCTTAAAGTTCATCTGGTTCCAACCCCCCTGTCATGAGCAGGAACACCTTCCATTAGACCAGATTGCTCAAGGTCCCATCCAACCTGACCTTGAACGCTGCCAGGGATGGGGCATCCACAACTTCTCTGGGCAACCTGTTCCAGTGTCTCACCACCCCCACAGTGGAGAATTTCTTCCTTATATCTAGTCTAAACCCACCCTCTTTCACTTTAAAGCCATTAACCTCTGTCCTAAGCACACATTACCGTTGTACCCGAGTCTACATCATTCCCTTCGCTAGTAAAGAGTCCCTTCTGGATGCAAAATTGTATCCTTGGCTGTTCCCAAGTGCCCCAGCAGATGAAGCATCCTGACTCTGTGTCCCACACGCTGCAATGCAGAACCCCACTGAAGGGACAGTGCCATCAGAAGTGGTCCCCATTCCTGCCATAATGCCCACGGGTGTGTTTTAGCCTTTCTGTTTTGGGCAGGTGGATCCACCAGGAGACTTTGATCTGCCTCTGCAGGATGGCCACCCTTTGGAATTCTGAACTTTCCGTTCTCCCTTTCCATGTCATATGTCTTTAGAAGGAAGATTCATGCCACTTGATGCTGACCAGTAAGAGATATTCATCACCACACTTCCCCTCTCATTTCTCTTATTTCAGTGCAAGAATAATAAATGATACCTCAATATCCGGTCCAGTCAAATGGTAATTATAATGAAAGAAATACAATTTTAAGTGAAATATTTTCCTTTTGGTTGTTTGCTGTGGAAAGGCTGCTTCTTCCTCTGCTGTTTCACTGACACCCACGATCAGATAACATCTGATGAACCACCACAAATTAGGATGCAGCTGACGTTTCGTTTCTGTGCTGTTTGTGCCTGGAGGCGGTGTGTGCGGTTTTGCTTTGTCACCGAGCTGGCTGCCCCCGGGGCTAACCACAAACCACTTCGGGCCGTGCCGAAAACCGCCCGAGTGCCGGCGTTTCACGCGCACCCAGCCAGCCCCCGGGCTCCTGCCGGGAGGAGGCGGCTGCGGGGCCGCGCCGGGGATGCGCATCGGGAGGTGGCAGCATTTCACCGCTGCGCCGAGCCCGGCCCGGGGGAGAACAGCCCCTTGCCCGGCCACGGGGCTCTGCTCGAGAGAAAATCGGCGGGTTTTAATCCTTTTGCTTTCAAGGCTCGAGTCTGCCATACTTTCCATTTGCCGCTTTTTCCTTTTACAGCTCTCCCCTTTTCTCTCTACTTTCCTTTTCCCTCTCCTTTTCTTTATTTCAAGAGAGGGAAGGAGTTAAAAGAGGCAGCAAAAAGGCAGCAAACCACCTGCAGCACCCGGAGCAACATCCCAGCTTCCTGAGCGTTGCTGGTCACCCCAGTCCTAGCGGGAATGGGCATCAAAGGAGAACACTCCCAGGTCACGCGTGTCACCCACGGGAAGCTCGCTGCACGACCAGGGTCTCCACCTGTTCAGGGGAATGGGGACTGTGGTGGGGGTCCCCCCAGCCTCCTGCTCACTGGGGAAAAAGTCCTGCAGAAGCCCTGTGAGAGCCTCCAGAGTGATTGAGAAATCCTTCTCCTCTGGTCACCTCAGGAGGAGGGATGGCACTGCTATGGCTCTGAGAGCAGCTCTGCACCACGAGGGGCACGAAGCCCAGGGGGTGCCCCTGAAGAGGGACCTGCAGTGGACTCAGCACATCAATCAGACTCGCACCCGCCCCTCCGTGCCCCCAGAGGGCAGAGGCAGGGGTCACAGCCCCACCATCCTCATCTCCTCAACCACTGGGAAGGCCATAAACCACAGGAAAACAGTAAAAACATGTATCTGGGCTGGTTCCTGCAGCAAGAGTTCTGCAACACCTTCCTTTACAGCAGGCAGCCTGATGCAGGAGCAATGCCCGTCTGCTCCTCTCTGATGCAGAGCTATTGCTCCTCTGGGTGATTTGATCAACCAGCCCATGTCTTATCAGCTGCACAAAGTTCTCCTAAACCCCAAAGCATTTCCTTGCCTCAATGTGCCAGGTTCAGCCTCCTGCAGAGCACAGATCAATTCAGATCCAAGGGAGTTTGAGAGCTCTCCAGTAAAAAGGCACCCAGACGACTTTGGATAAACCCTGAGTTCTCTTTTCCAAAAGAATCTACAGTGTTTCAGAGTCCAGGCGGTCACTTGGAAGTGTGTGTGTCATTTCTGCCAGCGGGACATAGCTGGTTCCAGAATATATCCCCTTGTGTGCAGAAAGTTCCTGCAACACTTTAGAGCAGGCAGCCCAATGCAGGAGCATCCCCAGGCTGCCGCAACCCTCTCCCAACGCACACCCAGATCTGAGGAGGAGCGACGTGCACAGAGTGGCTCTTTCCACCCCTGGGAAGGAGAGGAGGAAGGCAGGGACGACACTAAGACCTCTCTGTCTCGTGTTCACAGCACAAGTCCCGACCTCCATCCAAGGAAAGCTGCTTGGCCATGGAGAATGGCTCGCAGAGGCACTCCCCTGCATGGAGCCGGCAGAACAAGCGCTTCACAAAAAGAAACCAGTGAATGTGTATAAATTCAGAGCCTGCTGCCTCACGAGAGCACCCATGTGTGCATGGGGTGGTGCTGCTCCCTGGTTTGTGCCTGTCCTGCTCCTGTCAGTGACCCTGGACAAGTGGAGCAGGGCTGAGCTGCAGCATGAGCCAGCAAGGCTTCAGCCAAGGGGCCAGACTGCTCAGAAATAAACGTGGCTGGCAAGGCAAACAGCCCCCTGAGTCACTTTAAATTAAGTAACTGATCCCCCTCTCATAAAGGTTTTTGTGCAAACAGTGGGGCTGCACCTTTATTAGCGACCGGATATTGAGGTATCAGTGCCCGTGATTTTGGCAGATCTTGTAGAAGAGCAGATTTTCCATTTACGGGCTGCAATAAATAAGGACGATGATGTTGGCTAAATTATTCATTTTCTTTTGGCTAATTATCTGCAGATTTTCCTGTTGCTGATATCCTCACCCATTGCTGTGTCACATACCTTTCTAACAGGAGGATTTTTTAATAGTACAGGAAGAAAATGCTGTGATGTCTCCCCTTCTCCTCAAGGCAAAACTGACGCGAAGAATCAACTAAAATACAGTATTAACTCTTACATCAGTCACATGGCTGAGCTAAATGTCTGTATTAACCTGATGTTCACACAAAAGTAAATGCTCCGAGAAGACATCAACAAGGGTAACGTTTTATTTGGCAGTGGATCCCACATGTCTCCTATGTGTTTTGCTATGACCATTTTAAAGGTGATTACCAGCAGCCCTGGGTGTGCTCAGCAGAGACAAAGCAGAGACAGAGTGTTGCAGCTGTGTACTGCCAAAAATGAAAGACCAATGAGTAGTGAGCTTGCTCTATAACACAGACTTTCAAAGCCATATAAAGGTTTTCAGGCAACAAGTACTTAGGGTAGTGAGTGAGTAGGTTTCTGCACAGGGTGATCAGTGCGCCGTACAGCTTTATGGGTGTTGGACAGCATCTGGCCCCTGATCCTTATTCTGTCCTGTCAGCATCCCTGAGTGACTCCAGAAAACTGAATTCTTGTCTTTTTTTTTTTTTTAAATCTAACAAAGTTTGACTAATTCAAACTCAGCAGCATGATTGCCTGAACAGATTACCTCCCCCAGGTTTTATACAAGGTTCTTTGTAGAAAGTTACTGTAATTTAGATAAATGTCTGCTGCCATCACCAAGCCTATAACTTTGACAAAGGCAGCTATCGATTTTGTCTGATGTGATCTGTCCCATATGAACACACGCAGCTTCTCACTCGCCAGCTTATCTGCTATATTATTACTTATTGATTCCCTTATTTGCTTTTATTTACCTGCTGTAGAAGTTGGTGGAATTGTTTGGCAATTATAGGAACTGACTTTCAAGAAGACACTTTGCTTTACTCCAGCTTTCTCAGCAAAACTTGGCCGAAGTTTATCAGAGGGACGGCATTATTTTCTGCTGCTTTCCATAGGTTCCCTGAATAGCCTGAGCAGGACAGAAGCTGTGTGATCCCTCAAGGTCCCTCCTATCCTGACCTTTCTGTCACAGCCATAAGGTCTGTCCTCCGAGGCTGCATATGCACGTGCACACCTACCTTAGTTCTACCATTAATTCTGTCAGTTACCATTAATCATAATTAATGTCTGTGTCCTAATGACATGGACTAGAATTGAACCCCATTTATTTATCCACATTGTTATGACTTAGTTTTGCAGTCTCTGAAGTGCTGCAGAGCACGTACAGCAGACATGAGCATCTCAAGGAGATTTTCTCCCACCCCCTGATACTTCTGGTAGCACCAGCCCCTGCTCACTGGGGGCCCTTCAGTGTGCCCGGAGGGCAGTTGCTCACACCCTAAAAATGAGAAGGGCTCAGGTCTGGGGCTGGCAGTCTGCTATTAGGAGCTCACAGTGATTCAATAACCCTTTCCTCACATCGTTTGTAGGTAACCTGGAATAAAGAACATTTCCATAGAAAACACATTACCTGAGACATTTTTCCTAAACTGTTATTTTTTTGCCACTTCCAAACCCAGCTTTAGGTAAAGAGGAAAGATGATTTACTCCATAACATTTTTGCATGGTATCTCAATGAACTAGAATGCTTTGACTGCTACCTGCAGGTACAGATGTCCTCAGACTCCAGTCATTTCTCTTTAAAAACCTGGAGGTCTCCTGGGTGCAGCCATTATAGGAAGTGTACAAAAGCACCTCTGGTGGTGAGGGATGATTTGTAGCACTCTCTCCTGGCAATGGGCTTGCACAAAAGGAAGTCCAACAAAAGAAAAGCTGATTTTAAAAGATGTATATATACATACACACAGGCAACCTCAGAGTTCAATGCTTGATTAAGAAGATGCTGATGCTCTGCAGGAGATATTTTGGGGGAAAGCCTGCCACATTTGTTCGTAATCAATTCTGCTTCCATGGGCTCCGTTCTGGTGTCTAGACATTGTATGAATTGGAAAGTAATCACAAAGTCTGGACTAAAGGGAAGGCAGAGAACTGTGGCATTTGTAGCACCTGACTACCCACTACTCAAACTGCAAATTAAAGAAGTCCACGTGACTGTAACAGTGACAAACTAAAACAGCTCGGGTGGAGACCGCACAAGTTTATTCAACCTGTCACTCTCTCTGGAGACAGGATCATTCTCTCTGTGCTGCTTCAGGTGGATCTTTGCAACTCGCTTTGAGAGATTTCCAGTAATGAAGTCTCCACAACCTCCCCACACGGATTGTTCCAGTGTTCCTTGGTTTCTGGCAATTTTCCAGTGTAAAGCCTGACTCTTCCTTACTTCCTTTACGCTCATCATTCATTGTTCTACAAACCATGGATTTTAGATGCATAAGATTTCTTCTCTTTTTTGCAGCAGCTTTCTGTCTGGGGCTGACTTTATGATGCGTATCCCCTATCGCCTGCTCCATGCCCAGACATGATTCCTGTGCCTTTCTGTGTCTTTAAAACTGGGTGCAAGAGAAAGAAAAAAAGCCAGATGAACTTTTCAAAACAGTTTTGTGCTTTAAGGACATTCACTCCCCTGCGTTCCTGCTGCTGCAGAGCAGAGGAAAGCCCCTTCCCTGTTTTTTCCCGGCTCTTGGCTCCTTTTTCTCGGAGGAGAGAGACGGAGAGTTCAACTCCTTTGTTTCCCTGGGACTTTATTTTTTTCTTCTTCTCTTCTGGACTGTTCAGAACACCAGAACATCAGAACCTCACTGGGAGCCCTCACACCTTGGCCTGGAGGGGCCCAAGCCCACCCAGCTCCGAAGAGGAGAGAGAGAGAGAGAGAGACCACACCCATGGAAAGGACTCTAAAATCTTGCCAGGTTTTCTCTCCACAGCGAGAGGTTTTATTATTTAGCATTATTCTTTTCCCGTGTGTTTGTTAAATAAATAGGTTTTTTCCTCCTTTCACTTTCCTTCGAGGAATTTTTCCCGAACCTCGTGGGGGAGGGGTGGCTGTAACCTGCCTTCTATAGAGGAGATGTTCCTCCCAGAGCGTTCCTCCCTCAATTTGTCTTAAACCAGGACACTTTCACATACTGGAGGAGTTCCCCTGAGCCTTCACAAACGGTGAGGAGAAGCTGTTGACCAAGATCAGCTCATGACACTCTTCTGTGTGTTTGCTATGTGGCTGTTCACACCCCATCTGGATTTCCACTGCTTGATTTTCCCACTGAGTTGCTGTGCTTGCCTCTAACAGAATGACTTTTGTTTTTTTTCCAGAAACTCTTTCAGGCTTGGTAAGATCATGTCGAATACCAAGTCAATCCTCTGAGGTAACTGCAGCCCCTCCCTGAGGTCTGACAGCTGCCCACTGAGTAAGTATTGTCCCTGCTCCATCACCCAAGTAATTTATGAAAGAATTGAATCACAGTTTGGGTGAGACAGACGCCTGTGACTCAGTGCATCCTCCTGCTCTGGCAGCACACCCCCAGCGAGCACTCTCACAGGGGGCTTTACACAGAAATTTCACCCAAATGAAGCTCTCCTCCCTTGCTTTTGAGAGGTTACACAGAAGAAGTGGGGGTTGTATCAGGCTTTCTTCCTTCACTGTAGCTGTGAAGATATTTTCACAAAGCAGCTGTCATATTTGTAGAAAGAAAAATAAACACAAACAAGGCACAAACAAGCAATAATAAGGCTCCCAGGTTCTGTAGATTCCTGGGTCATGCCGCCTCTGTCAGCTTCAGGTAAGACCTTAGCAATTAAAGCCAGAAAGAGTGATATAAACCATAGAGGGTTTTGCTCTCTCTACAAAGAAACATTTTCAAAAGTTAGAAACCTTCACCGTTGGGTCATGGCGTAAAGGAGCTTGCAGAGAGACAACGACTCTGTGACAGATGGAGTGTGCAGGCAGCTCTTGGGAAACACAGCTCGATGGGAAACAGAGCCGAGCAATAGCTCTTCTCTCGCCTCTGCTGGGGTGAAGCGGGGGTATGGACCTGGCTAACCACAGCACAGCGAGCACATCGCAGCCAATCGATAGCCCCAAGTGCTGGAACAGCCGAGAAATTGTTGCTATGGATTTATATAGGGTTATACATTTTAAAGGGAGGCCACCTGAGAGTAATCTTAAGGAGCAGGAACAGCCTCTCTGTGCAAGCAAAGGGAGGTGATACCAGGACAGACAAAGTTATAAACATCATATTAAGGCATTTGGGAATGGAGCAAAGGCAAGATGATGTAAAAGCTGCCTTAGGTTGTTTAAAAGATATTTTTATTGCCTGTGGATGATATGTTCAAGGACATAAATGTGTATTGCTCAGTGATTAAAAATGCCGGCTGACTGCAGACCATGACTGGAGCCTCTCTGAGGGGCAGCAAAGCAGAGTGGGGAGGAAGGTTTCCAGGCAGCCCAGCACCAACACCTGCCCCAGACTTGGGGTTTGTGTGATCCAGCTAGGAGAGAAAAGACACTCTCTTCCCTGAGGGAGTCACAGAGGGGCTTGTGGTGGAGCTGACAGCTGCAGATCCCCTGAGCTTGGTTGTCCTCCCCCTCTTGCCAGTTTGATCTCTCCCTCTGCTTCCTACTCGCAGGGGCAGCCAGGCTTGCGTGTCCATATCAAATGGGAGCCACCACTAGAAGCCAGATGAGGCCACCTGCTGCAGGGTGAGAGTGTTTACCTCCACCAAAGGGTCTTATTGACCTCTCTGATATGTGTAAAAGCAGCTGTGGGGTGTTTTTAAACCAGTCTGAGTGTGCCTGCATATTGGCTGTGCTCTGTCAGTGGGACCACACTGCTATACCTACATTTACCTGTTCTGTTCCTGCCCTGGTGCCTGGAAAAAATGAACCACAGGGCACTGCACTGCCTATTGCAGCCCAAAGGCAGGTCTTGCAGATGTTGTTCAGGTAGCTCAATGGCATGACAAGCCCTTCAGAATTATCCTGGCCATAAACCAGCACATAGTGGTGAGGCAGTCTAAGCCTTCAATGCTCACTCTGAAGCCCTTAGGAGTGTAATACGCTGGGTGTCCTGAAAAATACCACTCCTGTTGTGTCTTTTCACCTCTGGTGGTAGGTGACTTTCAAAAAGCAGGGAATAACTCCACCAGTCTCTTACAGGTGCTTCTAAGGAGCACTGTGAGACAAGCGAGTTGCAGGTCTGCTAGATCCAGTCATTTGTGCTTACCTCTCTGCCAGACTGGCCCACAGTCTTTATTATTTATGGTTTTCCCAGATGCAGCAAGAGCAAAAGTGGCACGGAAGTAACACTGTTCTCTTTGGAGCAGTTGCCTCTGAGGGAGGGGTCTTGTAGAAAGAAAAATAAAATCCACCCGACTTCTCACATGTGAAACCCCTCCCTCCTAGGGAAGCAGCAGCAGTGCCATCTGAAAAGAAAGGAAAATGGAGTTGTGCTTGAGGAAAGGCAGCTCATGCCAAGAGCAGGAAGCATACCATTGTCACAGGGCCTTCAGGGAAGAGAGAAAGAAAGGCCACCTTTGGGGGAGAAAGGGATGTGAAAGGAGTGTCAAGACAGATAAATAAGAATAACAGAAGCATATGGACATTGCCAAAATGGGAACAGAAGGCAGGCATCCTATCTGTGCTTTGTATGCAGATACCTTTTTCCAGGAGGAAAAAGATTTGCTGATGTTCTTTGGCAGCTCTCAGGCAAATTTCACTACCTCATCTTCCCATCACATCATTTTCTGCCCTGCAGAAGAGGCGGATCACAAAGCACAGGTTTCTACCCGGGCACCCAGCTCTCTCTCACTTATTACTGCACAGAGCAGTATCAGACACCTTCCATGCCTTGCACTGTCCAATGGTGTGCTGTACTCACGAGAAGCAGGGAGCCCCCTCAGCACGCTGTGTTGGAGTGCTACCAACACACTCCTTGGTTTGTGGCAGGGATGAAATGGGGAGGGGGTGTCAGGGGGCTCGTGCCCTGCTCAGCACTGACTGAGGCATCGGGAGATCACTGGAGAGGTGGGAACAGCCACGTAGCTTGGCAGACAAATGGGATAAGCAAATGGTTGGGCAGTAAAGCAGTTCTGCTGTCTGCACCATAGAGGAGCTCAACTGACACTGCCAGGTCAAGTATCAGGCACATTCAACGTGTTTCTGTCTGCTCAGATAAAGGAACAACTGCTCGTTTCAGAACAGGCATGGCAGGATGGGAGGGTATTATTAGGAAGCTTTTATGGGTCTGACCAATACTGTGAACACCATGGTTAGGCAAAAGGTCCCGGTTTTAATGACAATGAAGGCAGAGACAGAGCCTTTTCCAACTTCTAAAAATGTCTTATGAAAGACAAAAATGTTCTGGTTGACACAATAAGAGCTGCGTGCTGCTAACGTCGCCGTGGGCTTCAGCAGATGAGAGCAGCAGGGTATTTACCTCAGCATGGCTGGGAGAGTCGTGGGGCTCCACAGAGTCTTTATTTCCCACAAACACACCTCATGTGGAACTAACGCTGTGACAGCAAATACAGCAAAGTGTTCTAATCTTCCCCATTTCATTCAAAATAAAAATAATGCAATTAGCTGTTCTTGTTCATGAATAGGCAGTATCTGATTACTCTTAGAGCTCACTGTTCCAGTGTTACAGGTGAGGCCTCCTACAATGGGCTGCTCTGCAAATGCCTGTCTCCCACGTGACGGCCTTTGGCTGCCACAGGGCAGCTGAGATCCCTGGGATGAAGGAGTCCATCTTTAGCCATGTCCAAGCAGGGCAGCCACTCAAAGTCTTGAGGTTATGCTTGGAGCACAGATCACACCCCATACCCAAACTCTCCCTGCAAAAGGTTTTCTGGTGAATTTATTTCAGCAGCATAATTCAATACAATTCATTATTTTCTCTGAGACATTTATAGAACAGCAAGAACAGAAAGAGGGAAGCCTTAACTTGTTTGTGTCCCATTTTCCTTATTTGCCACTGGACAATGAAGTTTAAAACAAAATACAACCCTGCTTGGGAAAATCAGATAAACTCTTAAGGAAAACCCAGCTTCCTACTTACTAGTAAAAATTGGCCACAGTGTTAAAAGTCAGGCTGGTATTGGAATGTAGCATGGTCCTCGTATTTACTGACACATTTGTTTTCCATCAGAAGAGATTTCTTTTGACAGCATCTTAATATTACCTGGATGTACTTCTTTCTATAAAAAGCAGCAACAACTAGAAGCGACAAATTATATCTGCCTGGAGGTATACAATCACATTATCTCTCTGTGATGCAAAGATGCTGATTAAAAATAATAATTCAGTCATTCAAAGAGTGTCATAGATCTAATTACATTTTGTAGGAGACTAAACCTTTATTTAAACAATCTACCTCTTGGAGAATGTTTCCAAAACCACTCTTTCTGCCTTGGTTTTTAAATATAATTATTAACATGCATACCATCTTCTTGGTATGATAAAATGAGTGCTGATTATCTTGGTGATGAGTGCCGATCCACACAAAATATGCCTCATCTCAAAAAAGACAGAAGGTTCAAGCTAATTTTCAAAACCCTTTTCCAATTCTTTCACGAAAAATCTCGGTCTTTCAATTAAGCTACAAAATGAAACAACTGCACAGCAAGCAGCTTGCTTGGAGAAAACCTTCCCTGGAAAAACAAC
The DNA here is from genome assembly GCA_013398855.1 of Mohoua ochrocephala. NCBI lineage: Eukaryota > Metazoa > Chordata > Aves > Passeriformes > Acanthizidae > Mohoua > Mohoua ochrocephala. The sequence goes on from VZTA01028968.1 coordinate 334,254, forward strand.
CTTGTTTTAAACCAGCCAGGAGCTAGACCATGAGTAGCATGAAAAAAAAAAGAACCAAAACTTTAAAATATTCCCCCAGCCCAGAATTTCTTTCCTTCCCCAACAGTCAATTTGCTTTTTCCTGACCCCATCCATCTCCTGTGCCTGAAGCATAGCAAGCACTTTGTCCCTGCTAGAGAAACAAGTGTTCCCAACAGTGCTGATAAACCTCCATTGCATAAAAACACCCCCATCTGCCACTGTCCTGGGCTCGGCCCCTTTCTCTGCTGGAGTGACTTAAATGTGGGGAAATGTTGGACAACGCAGAGACAAAAAACCTGGATAGCTTTTACCTTATGTGGTATTCCCATGCTCTCCTACCAAACGGAGCCGTGTGGAAAACACGGATGTACAGACACCTCAAACCCCACCGCGTGTAGTGGGAAAAGGCAGCTTCCAGGCTGCTTGTGCTTGTGCTTGGGCAAAGCACTCTGTGCACATGCTGCTGCCTGGCCGTGAGGGCGTGGAGGACAAAGGCATAGAGCAGCTGACGGATTTGGTACTTGCATGTCCAGTCAGCAAGCAAGATTGCTGAGAGGCCCACCTTCAGGAGTATGGGTGCTTAAGTCCTTCTCCTAATTCTGATCCTAAGCATCTAATTCTCACTTTAAAGTGCTGACACATCCTTAAAAACGTGCTATTGTATGGATAGAACTCCAGTCTTGCACAGGTGGAGAGAGAGCCACAGAGGAAGGTGCAAGAGACGGCGCAAAGAGGTTCTACCCCAGCACCTTGTGTCAGGGACACAGACAGCAGCAGGGGATGGAAAAGGTGGTGTCTTGTAGGTGATGGCCAAGTCTGGGTTTGCAGCTGGAAGTTTAATTGTGTCCAAAAGCAGGACAAAAGTTGAATCTGGACTACGTTTCTCCCTTCACTGGCTGAATGGTGGGTTGGGCAGCTCAAGAGATCTGCCTGCACTTGTGGTTTTCAGCTCAGGAGGTCTAGGATTGAGGATAACTCAAAGGATGCTGCAGTGAAGAGACACTTTCGGTCTTTTGTCTTGTGTGTGGCCCCAGCCTATTGCTGGAAGGGAACACCACAGCCAGCTGATGTATCCGAGGCACCTGCCAGAGAAGCTGTTCCCACGCCATGAGTCACACTGTGAACCACTGCACTCTTTCCCTAACCTGATACGAGCACGTTCATCTTTTCTCTTGCTCTTTCTCTCCCACCACTGCATTGTGATGCCAGCAAAGTAAATTCATTTAAAAAAAGGGTGGGAATCTGCTGGAAAATGCCCTTCACTGTGAGGCTTTGCTGCAACATGTGGAGCCTTCACAGACACCTGACCACTGCTTCACCTCCCGCTGCCTTCTGTCACTTCTTTGCAGCAGACAGAGCTGACACGAGCAGACCTGCCTCCACTGAACCGGCTGCCACCTCTACTGTCAGCACTGAGTCAGCGCTCACCGTTCTCCAGCTGCCCCAGTAGCAGCTGGGTTATTTCCAGGACACTGGAGTTACTGCCCTCAATAAATGGAGCTGCCACTGGGGGAATGTTGTCCCCGGGAGAGCTTTCTGTAGTCAGAGAAAAGAGTTTAAACATCAAGAGGGCAGGGAAAGGTGTAGTGGCTTTCTACCCAGGGGAGCTTTGTGAGGCACTCCTGAGCAAAATGCATCAGCCTGGAGCTGCGTGCTGTGGGCTTTCACGGGACCAGGGGGTGGGGAGACACCTCGTAACACAGACTGTCCCCCAAACAAGCAAACCCAGCAAGCATTAAGGTGAGATCCAGATGTGCTCATCCTCTATGCAGAGCTCAATCTCACCTGCTTGGTGACTCCTTCCGAGTCTCACATCTCCGCCATAAAGCAGCAAGGAAGAGAAAACATTTTTGTTTGTATCCCTTTGTCTTTTTTTCTTTTAAATAATGACTGCTACAACAGCTAGCTGAAATGCTGAGGAGCAGCTGCAATATCAAAAATTATTTTTACCTCATTATAAAAATTTATCCTTTTTAAAGTGAGAGAGGCAGAATGGAGATTAGAGGTTCTAGCGCTTTGTCGGGTGTTACTTAGTACCTGTGGATCATTACATTGATAAAAATATGTACAGACTCACTTTTCAGGTTTAAAAGTGTTTTGCCCTTTTGTTTGCTTAGCTAAATAAAGAGGTTTTGTTTGACCTGTGATTTTGAATCCAGCTGGCTTTTTAATATACAGTGACTCATACAAAGCAGCCTGCAGAGTCAGTCTCTTTTCCACTGTTCTACTGCTGATTTAGGCAGAAGCCCCACAGAAAATCAAGCAGTGTGTGGGGCTTTCAGCCCCGACTGGCTCCCAACCAGGTCTTCCTCACCAGAGCTGGGCTCTTCGTTCTGTAATTGCTCCTGCTTAAACAAGGGAGCTCATCACAGCGAGAGGTACTTCAAGCAAGCCAAATTACTGCAAGTCCTGTAAGATTTTCAAGGTTGGTAATAAACCATTAGTTTCTAATGAAAATTAGAGCTGAGGCCAAGGACTGCCTGTCTCAAAATGGTAACTTTTTTGTAATGAGATTCTGACATTATCTTGGCCGAAGTGCAATGGAGCATCACTGGTTTCAGTTGGAACAGGCTGGGAGCCCTTTAGACCGTCTGACATCGTTTTACCTACATCAGAATAAGGCAAAGATTTTTTAAGAGTGGTAAAGCGGGAAATCTCATTTCCAGCAAAGGCTACAAAGAATACACCACTACCAAACACTGGGCCTGATCCTTGCACCTCACTCAGTGTGTGTTTTCTCCCCTCCTAGACTGCACCACTGACATGAGAACATAAAAACCATTGAGTCCATGGGCCGGCAGGGACAAGGAAATGGTAATGGCAATTACCATTGCAGTTCTGGTCTCTATGCTGGCAAAGTTGCCCATGGACTTTTGGAAATGGAAGATCAGACACAGTCCCCCTTGAGCAGACATGTGGTTGTCCCCTGGGCTGGCTTCCCATTGGAGCTGCATGAGGGTCACAGCCGTGCCCTGCCCAGTGACTGGAAATGGGGCTCCAGGAATTTTTGTGTCCCCAGATAATTTCATGATCAAGGTAAAAGTGCCATCATCTGATAACAGGAGGAGTGTGTGGGTCCAGATACTGCAAATGTAGCACCATTTTCTCAAATAAATGTCTGCTGTTTCAAGAAAAAAGTCAGAAAGGAAAATACAGGTGTCAGGCTATACGCAGCTTCTGGACTTCCTCCATCATCTCAAATGAGATGTTACCTGGGGAGGGAAGAGATTAGGTAGCCTCCTTTATGTCATTCCACTCAGGTATTCCTGCAGATCTGGATTCACTTTGAAAATTAAAAGCTGTATTTTACTGCAGTGGGTTGATATCAACTCCGCTGTCAGGGCTAACCAAAACCTACCAAAATACTCTCTCCTCTTTTACCTTAGTTTTTCTTAGAACTTATGAGTCAGCATATCTTTCTGAATGTGTCCTATAGAAAAACTCTTGCATTTGTATTGTCGCAGGAAAATGAATGGCTAGGATCACCGTAACCTGCATTTTCTTCCTGGAAGAGAAGAATGCTTGGGGAAACACTTTAAAAGTGTCACATTTCTAACAGGAGGGATCCAGCTTTATTTTCCAGTGGCAGTGAATCATAGGGGGTAACTGAAAATGTGATCGTATAACAAAAAAGAAACAAAGTTTCATTTAAAGCAACATGGACTGAAACTGGAAGAGAAACTCATCTAAATCCTTTACACTCCTTGATTAAGCTGTTTATTACTGAAGTAGGATTCTATTCAGCTGAGTTCTTGATCTAATTTTTACACAGGTTGTCACTGTGCGATGAATTCATGGTGAGAATTCTCTGATGCCAGACAGAGTTAAAGGAGGGAGGTTGCATTAGAGGCGATCTGTGGCAGATTCTGCTCCTCTAAGGATTAAAAGTGAGGATAAGAAGTTTCTCCTAGGGGTTTTAGAGCCAATGCTGGTCTCCGGAGCCTGTAGAGGGCTCCCAGAAGCCTGCTCAGGTCCTACTCAGCATCTCCCCCCTGGGTGCAGGGTCAGGGCCAGGGTGTGAGGATCTGCACTCAGCAACCCTCTCCCGTGGTTTTACTGCAGTCAACACAGGAATGACAAAGGTTTATGAGACTAAAACCTAGCAGATGGCACATTTTCTAGTTTTACCAGAAAGTTTTGCCACGTTTCACCTGTCTGAGGCACTCACTGGTGTCTTGGGGTGACTTTATGAGGCTGACCTTTTCTCTGAGCGGTTACTGTTGTGGATGTTGCAGCACCTTTGGCTGAGCCTCTGCAGGTCACTAGAGCACAGTGAGGATGCTCCAGCCAGGAGTTCAGTCTCTGGCTTTGCAAGGGGAAGGGAGCTTAAGCATGGTCTGTGCCAACCAGCCACAGGACAAGAGGGAAGGCCCTCTATGGTTTGCTGGTTTAGATGCAGTGTATGAGATGTGGGCTTAAAAAGGGGGTAAAAAACCCCTTTTTTACCAGCAACTTGAGAGTTCTTCATTTGAGCAGTATTTTGACCTATATTAATATCTGGTTTAAATTATATTTGTAACACTACTGCAGCAGTTCCCTGACGAACTGCATGTCTGAAGGTAGTCATCAATTACAGTGTCACATTTGTGATTATTAGAATTGATAAAAATAGTGGAACTAGCAGAGTCTGGAATACCAATTTTTCTTTTAAATGAAATCTCTTTGTATTATCAGTGAAATGATGCTGGGTTTCATAATACTTGCACATAATACAGCATTTCTGATTCACAGCCTCTCTGAGGCTTGTTGGATCCTTGTGGGCCCAACTGCTCCAGCAGGGAGATGTTTGATCCATTGCCCAGTCATAAACTGGGAAAAGCACTCGTCCAAACTTTTTATATGGTACCATGCATGTAAAAGCAATCTGTTTCAGCCCTTAAATACAAATAGAAATGGTTGTGATAAACTATAACATAACCAAGATGGAAGTGTAGCGCAACTATAAATAAATGAACGGCAGCACTGCTTCTGAAATCTGCTGCACGTGCTGTTGTTCTGAATAAATCAGTCGCTGGTGGATTTGAACCTGAGCGAAGGAGTGTTCCAAACTCTGAACAACATTGACCTCTGATGGACTCCTTGAAGCTACTAAGCTGTGGGATTGTCAGAAGACTGTATGCTGCTCTGAGACAGGCAGACAGCAAAGATGCACTTAAATGATTTTTCTATAGCATGCAGTCCAAAAACAAGGAGGCAGAGAAACAATTCAGATTCCCCTCAGAGCTGCGGATGATAAGGAAAGTCCGCATATTGTGGCATTTTACAGGCTTTTAGGAAAGAATACTGTGTCTCTTTTTTTCCTTTTCCCTTTTTTCCCTTTGGGCATTAGACTAAAACAGGGAAAAAGTGCCCAGCTTAGAGAATGATTTTTCCCCACAGTTTGATAATTTTTAAATGGGTCGTTATTGTAAAGGGCTTATTTATAACTTGAAAATTAAAGCTACTGGGAACCTGTTGAATAACTGTAATAAGCAGCCTGTTTGACCAGGCTTTTGTTTCTTTGGTTGCTGATGGTTAAAAAAAAAGGAGTTTGTGCTCTTCGTTACTCTTTGCCAGACTAAAGAAGAGAACAAACAAACAAGCAGGAAGGTGCCTTTCTTGGTCCACTATTTCATCTCCATAGTGAATGATGATCTCTTTAGGCAGAATTACACGGGGAGCCTTCAAAAGTAAACAAAGGGACTTTGCTCAACTGGCAAATTTACCAACTCTCTTCTTTCTAAAAGCATCTAAACACACAAGGTTATATTACATTTTATATGTTTTTATTTGTATACAAAATGTTATAATTTATCAGTGTTGTGCAGCAAAGTATAGATAGACACATACACCACATACACACCCCCCAGCCCCCTTCCCTCCCCCAACACACACACTTACAAATACGACACGAACACAACTTCCTTTCTCTCTGCCCTTCGGAAAGGCAACACTGTTTTGGCAGGTCAGCAGCTAGAAGTAAGGTGCTATAAATTAAGCCGTACCGGAATGTCTTCACTTTACAAATGTGATGTGCAAATTTATATACAACCACATTGTTTTTTGTTTTTTTTTCAGGGAACCCGAAACTCCATACCCCGAACCACTCTCCGAGATACAAATATGTATAAAGTGCTAATACTTAAGCATGTTTCCAATGACTTCACGACGTAGTTTGAAGTTTAGAACAGGCACTGTAATAGTTCACTGGGTAGATTGTCACTCGGTGCAGTTTGACAGAGAAGTCACTCAGACATCACTGGGAGACCGGGAGCGAAAGGACACTTTAGCCTGAAAGCAGCCACAGAAGAGCACCCACATGGACCTCTGGATTTCCTGGTTTCTGTAGGCATAAATGATGGGGTTGATCATGGAGTTGTAGGTAGCAGGTAGGAGCGTGGCGTAGGTGTACACAGAAGGGTAGTCAGGATCCCCCACCACACAGTAGATGGCAAAAGGCAGCCAGCTGGCTCCGAAAGTCCCAAGGATGATAGCCAGGGTAGAGACTCCTTTTTTGGTGGTGACATAGTGCGAAGCAGTCAGAAAGTGCTGCTGGAGAGCTATCTGGTGGGCATGCCTGCAGACGATCTTGCAGATCTCGATGTAGAGATGGAGCATGATGAGGAAAATGAGAAAGAAAGAGGCAGACAGCAGCGTCACGTTACTCTTGGTCAAGGGTCTGACGACGCTGCAGGCGGTGCGGTCGTGGAGGCAGTTCCAGCCCAGGACGGGCAGCAGCCCCAGGCAGAGGGAGACCCCCCAGGCACCCGCCAGCATGGTGTGAATGCAGAGCACCGTCCTCTCCGAGTAGTAGGTGAGGGCATTGTAGAGGGAGAGGTAGCGATCGACCGTGATGGCCAGCAAGCTACTCACGGAGGCGGCGAAGGAGGCGACGAGGAAGCCCACCGTCAGCAGGCTGACCGTCTCCGAGCGGATCACGTACTGGAAAACGAAGTTGAGGATGAGGCCGAGGCCGGCCAGGAGGTCAGCTGTGGCCAGGCTGCCCACCAGCACGAACATGGGGGTGCGCAGGGCAGGCGAGTAGCAGATGATGGCAACCACCAGGGCGTTCTCGCAGGCGATGGCGGTGCCGGACACGCAGAGCATCACATCCCAGGGGTTGAGGGCGGCGGGCGCGGGGGGCCGCGACGAGAGCTCCAGCGAAGCGTTGCCGCCGCCGGCCGGCAGCCGCGGGGCCGCCGCTCCGCTCTCGTTCAGGGCTGCCGCTGCCTCCATCGCC
>VZTA01028968.1:350644-417767 GCA_013398855.1 Mohoua ochrocephala
CACACACCAGCACCAGTCCAGCCCTGCCCCCATGTCACACACACTGTGCCAGGCCAGCTCTGTCCCCATGTCACACACACACACTTGTCCCACTGCCCCACACACACCCAGTCCAGCCCTGTCCCCGTCACACACACACACCTGTCCCAGTGCCACACGCCCAGGCCAGCCTGTCCCCAAGGCACACACACACATGCAGAGTGCCAGCCCCGCCCCATCCCCATGTACACACTCGCCCCACCCAACCTGTGCCAGGCCAACCCTGTCCTTATGTCGCACACCCGTACCCAGTGCCAGGCCATGCCTGTCCCCATGTCACGCACACACACACACACACCTGCATGCTGTGCACACACAGACAAGGAGAATGAGTGAGTCCTACTCTTCAGGAATATCCCCATGAGAAGTCAGTCCAGTACGTGAGGTTCACAGTGACCACAAGATCCTGATTTTCACTTTAGAGGCACAAACCCAAACGATGACTTGAGCAGCCAAAACAAATTCAGCAGCACAGCCCCACAACGAGGGGGTCCAACCTCGTGGCAGCGATACAGCTGGGAGCAGGGACACCACCAGTGGAGGCTGGAAGACCCCTCTCTCATTGCCCACCCCTCGGTGCCACCTCTCACCGGGCAGGTGGTGCCAGAAAGGACGCAGAGCCCCTCTCCATGTGTGCTCCCCGCAGAGGAGTGGATTAGTAGCCACATTTCTGTCCCATCCACGTTTCCTGTGCGCTGTGGGAGGATGCTGCACACCGAACTTCACTGGGTTTTGGCTGCTTCCTCCCAGACCCGGTGGCTTTTGGACAACCTCTGTATCATCAAACATGAGTCAGCGATTTCCGTAAGCCCTGAAGCTCTTCTTGTTTATTGACCTTCTGCTATTTGCAGTTACACATTAGCCAAATAAACTTCAGAGAGAACCTCGCCTCTCTTTGCATTTTAAAACACTGACACTTTATATTAATGTATCTCACAAAAATCTATTAATTGAGGGAAAGGAAAACACCATTTGTGCTCAGATACCATTCTCTGCACAAATTGTTTAGTAACTTTGGTATTTAAACTAAATATTTCAGAAAACCTTGTTATGAATTCCTCGTGGGAGTCAAAAGATGTAAAAACCCAGTCACTTTGTAAGAGCTCTCCAAAAATGATGCTTGCCTATCTTTTTGACATTTAAAATGTTAATACGGCTTTTCCTTGTGTTTATTACCTAAAGGCGTAGAAATATTAATTTTTAAATGCCCAAAGGGTTAGAGTTGATCTCTAGTTAAAGACATTTTGTAGATCATCAAGATCCGACAATTTTCTAAACTAAGTTGGATTCTCAAGGTGAAAAAAAATTAATCTTTGCTAATTTATCTGAAAGTACCCAGCACAACTTTAGAGATGAGCCAGTCCTGCGTTCTCACACATCCCCATGGCATGACCAGCTGCTGCCCTGCTCTGTGAGCGGGGGAAGATTGCAGGTCTGGCTTGAAAAAGGCAGAAAGCTGATTTTCAGGGAAGCATCACTTGGTGTATCTGTAATGATGTCCTTTTCTCTGGTTTCGAGTTCATGTGCAGTGTCAAAAGCAAGCACAAGCCTTTTTTTGTGCACTGATAGCCTTCTAGTGGTGTTTTCTTTGTTGGTTATGTCTCACCTTCCTCTAACAATACTCACAGTTAAGCCACAATTTTTTTACTCTAACCATAAGTAGTCTAATTGACCTGATCTGTAATAATGAGGATACACACCTCTGGTATGGACCTGAACAGTATCATAGTTGCCAGTCCGGTGATGCTCTCCTGGGTTGCATTAGATGCCTCCATTTCTAACCACACAACTTCATTTTTATTCCTTTCCTGGGCAGCACCGTGGACTTCTAAAAAGCCTGGAAGTGAACAGCTGAGTGACTGTAGAGGAAAACGTAGTTGATGAGCAAGGGGAGGACCGTGATGCAAAGGTGATTGGCACAGAAAACCCTTCTGTTTCCTCGGGCACATGGATTTTTACCCCATTGGGCCTCTCCAAATGCAGGAGCTGCTTCTAGACAGCCTGTTGTGAATGGGTAACCAGTGCATCCCTGTGCAGGGATTTAATCCTTCCCTCATAACCCACTGCTCTTGTTCTTACCAGAGGAGAGAAAGAGTGACGGGAGCCCCTGGCTCTCCCCCATCGCTCTCGCTGTGGTGAGAGGGGAACCTGTGCTGTGCTGCCCCTGCATTTCCAAGGCATTGCCTGAAATTCCAGCATGAGGATAACTTGATTTCCATCTGGGCAGCAGATGCCAAGAGGCAGCGAACCTCCATACGTGCTCTCCTACTGCCAGCTCCCTGACCTCACATTGCACCTTTGTGCCACCAAGTTCCCATCACTTAGGGTTTTAAAGCTTCAAGCCCCAGATCGCAAACCCAGAAGCATTAATAAACTATTAATGTTTGTTCTGGGTGAGTGGAAATAATGGCCTTCTATATATTTTTAAACACAGAAGCAGACACAGGCTCATCAGTCTTGCAGGTCTACACCACGGCTGCCACCTACCCAAGCAGCTACACAGAGGTAAGTGGAACAGAGATTTTGGGTCGTAGCTATCCCAGGGCAGGTTTTTCGGTGGGTTTTAGCCCTGCTGCATGACCTGGTCACTGAGTAGGGCAGCACTGACTGCACCAGGAGGGGAGCTGCAAATCCTCGCTCAAGAGCACGTGTGAAAAACCAGCCTGTCCCAGCCATGGCTGCAACACCCTCGTCTCCTGAGGGCAGGGAGTCAAGATACTGAGGCAGAAAAGAAGGAACCCTCTTCATCAAAGCAGCAGATATAAATTTGCCTTTATTTTGGTCACTTCCCCAACCTGCTGTTATGCTTTTTGTCCTGTCTAAACTGAGATTTCATACTTGGAATTCATCCATGCTCCAAAAATATCCAGATACAGAGCGAAAGGCACTGGGTGAGTCACAAAAAATCCGAGCTAAAGAATTTAGGAATGCATTTTAATTACAGTTAGCATTAATTTAAAGCTAACTACAATGCTTTTCATTACACAGTCATTTATTTTTAGCACCAAAACACACAAAATACTCTTTTGGAGTACTTGACTGCTAGCATTTGCAAAATTCAAAAGGAAGACTCAACTGTAACCATCATGGTGTAGTTTATGATACCATCAAATCCTAAATATGTTTGAGTCTCACAAAGTCACAGGTGGGGCACCTGAAACACCTAGAAAATAAATATGCTGGACATCAGAATTGAGGACATCAGTGCTCAGAAATGAACTCAGTGTACTGTGAAAAGGCAAAGCTGCTGAGTTTTAAAGAGCTGTTTGCAGGTCACTTTTAAAAAACAGCTCCGGTCATGCCTATTTCCAAAAAATCTACTTTTGAACCTGATGGCTTAGCAAATAATCATCTCATATCAAATATCCCTTTCAAAGCCGTAATGCTGGAACCTGCAGTGCTGATATGGCTCAATATAAGCACTTAAATAAAGGTTATTATTTCCAAGTCTATGGTATAAAAAAATTGCATCAATAGGGCAGCTGAGTTCAAAAGATGCTGAATAAACTTATTAAATGCTGATTCTGGTCATCTTTTCCCTTCTATTAGATTGCTGCAAACCTGTTAATCCCTTCCTGCTGTAACAGTGCTGGCAGCACCTTCCTCAACAGCCCTTCGGGGTAACCATGCCTCATTTCCAGGGATGCCAGTGCACCCCCTTCTCTTACAGTGCCAGGGCAGTACTTTAAGAACCTGGTTTCAAAACCCATTCACACAGTCAGCTTGGAAAAATCAGTCTTTTGTGGTCTAGCCCATCACTTCAATGCAGGTGAAATTTCGATCAGTTGCTTGATCCCCTGTTAAAAAATAAAAAAATAAGGAGAATCTTTGTGATATTGTCCTTTCATGTATTTGCTGCAGTCAGCAGCAGCTGCAGAGGTTTCCTTTGATGCTTCCATCCTTTGAAGCTCTCATTGCACACTGTGCATTGCATTAAGTGCCTTTGAGGTCTGCACCTGGGAGTGCTCCTGCCTCTTTATCTGGAAAATCACCCCCAGAAATACATGCATGGTGCTTGGGGAACTCAAGCCATGCCAAATGCAGCCACTGTGTGGCCTGGACATTTCTTCTACAGGTCAAAATAGTCAAATTCCCTTTTTCTGGACATTTCTTCTGAAGGTCAAAGTAGTGAAATTCCCTTCTTCCATTTGAACAGGATTCAAAGCAGGGTATGAAGAAAAAGATATACTCACTGGCCCGGCCATCAGGACCGTGGTGTGGATCTTTGGAGTTCCGATGGATTTTGGCCTTCTCTGTAGTCATCTTCAAGTTACTTTCAGTCAGTTTGTGAGCATGTACACTGATTTCAGTCATGGCTGCAGCCTGCTGAATTTAGGTCAAAGAGCAGCCTATGCCATTGAAATCAGTGCAATTGCTAGGGCATAAAGGCGGTCAGAGGAGGATAAAGGAGGGAGAAGTTCCCCTTGAAAGTGTTCCCATTGTTGGTTTGGTTTCATTCTCTCCCCTCCCTTGGATTTTTAAAAATACTTGTGACTGAAGGACATAGCTGAGTTCTTTCCCTCCCAGCACCATGCCTGGCAGGGAGGAGAGGGAGAGGGCTCAGCCCAGCAGGCTGCCAAGTGCTCTGGCCCTCCATCAACAAAGCACTTAAGGGGTGCCTGTTGATAGGTATTTAGGCAGCACCGTTGACAGAAATACCCATAGTACAGAGCCCTCAGGATCCAAATCAAGGCTAAATGACACGTGTGAGATCTTAAAATGCCTTTTTTTTTCTTTTCCAGCAATAATGCAGGACTCGCCCAAATGAACAAACAGAACTCTCCTATTGAAAGGCTGCCCATCTGGCTCCTCTCCTAGGAGTGCTAGGGCAAACAACACAGCTTGTCTAGTTTGGGTTATAATTATATAAACACATTAAAAAACATATTATGTTACAGCATAGTGCAGGATAGTGTGTTGTAGTACAGCACAAATACAATATCGAACATGTATATTATATTATATATCTAATATAATATATAAAGGGTGGACCCTGTCTTCCTCATTGCAGAGAGTAACGTATGTTGAAGCAACAACATGAAAACAACAGCAACTCTTGAATTTCTTGCTGTCCTGCCATAAAAAAATTTAGCTCAAAGAGTGAAATTCAGCAAAGGCACAGCAACCAAAATCAGGATTCTGGAAGCGGTCAGGGAAGCATAATGGATGTCACTGCCACCTACACTGCTGCTGAGAAGACAGCTGGAAACACAACCACAGTCTGAGATGCATGTGCCTCTGAGTGTTTCATAAATCTGCACAGTCCTGGGATACATTTCAGAGGGAGATGCACAGGGACTGTGACAGGTTGTATGTTCTGGCAATTACAGTGCCTGTGTGCACCGTGTACAATGGATGATGGATAAAGTGTCACAGGTTCTGAAGGATAAACACTCTAAAATAATTACATTTTTAGCTCAAAATAAGTGAAAGGTAAGCCAAACCACTCAAAATTCAACCCAAATGCAGGTCAGTGTTTTCCTATCGTGTAATCTTAAAAACAGATGTCGTTTCTGTCATTAACTCTAGATGATTCATCCTTAACCTGGACTATTTCCTCCTGGGTTCTACTGACATTTCCCACAGTGGTGGGTTGACCCTGCCCGGACATCAGTTGCCCACCAAAGCCACTCTATCACCCCCCTCCTCAGGCGGACAGGGGAGAGAGAATATAGCAAAGAGCTCATGAGTTGAGATAAGGACAGGGGTAGATCACTCACCAGTTACTGTCAAGGGCAAAGAAGACTTGATTTGGGGAAGATTAATTTGTTACCACACAAATCAGAGTAGGATAAGGAGAAATAAAAGAAAAAAATCTCAAAGACCTTTTCCCCCCTTCCCCCTCTTCTTTCCAGACTCAATTACTTTTCAATTTCTCTACCTCCTTCCCCACAGCAACATAGGGGGACAGGGAATGGGGGCTGTGGTCAGTTCATCCCACATTGTCTCTGCTGCTGCTTTCTCCTCAGGGAACGGACTCCTCACACTCTTGCCCTGCTCTTGTGTGGGCTCCCTCCCACAGGAAACAGCCCTCCATGAACTCCAGCATGAGTCCTTCCCAAAGGCTGCAGTTCTTCACAAGCTGCTCCAGCGTGGATCCCTTCCATTTCTTTTGCAAACCCATCCAGGAGTCTCCATCAATCCACCAGCCTCCAGCAGCGTTCACCTGAATCTAAACCACATAACTACGAGCCAAAGACCACGGGTCTCCTCTCCCTGTGCCCTCTTTCAGAGCCCAAATACATCCGTGTGCCCCAGAATCTGCCTTCCCCAGCAGCACACCCCAGGGACACATGAGGCCAGCACTGCTTGACAGGGAGATAGAGAACAGCAGGGAGATGTTAGGACCAAAGAGTGTAAATATGTGAGTGAAAGGAAATGAGTTGTTAACACCAGGCAGATGAGAAGAAGTCATGGTGAAAAAAGGAAGGGGAGAATAATTATACCACATTCCTGGTGGAATCTGAAAAAAAAAAAATCCCCAGAACTGGTGCCCCTGTGTCAGAGGATGTCAGGGAAACATGTATTTCACACTCTCCTTGTGTTAGTTGGTGCAGAAGGTCACACCCTGCAGCACTGTTGGTTGCTGTGTGGTCTGAAGCGATAAAGACCAGGGCCATCGATCCAGTGGCTTAGTACTGGCCATGGACCACCTGAGCAGTCTCTAAAAAATTACATTTTGAAAGTCAGCAGGATTGTCAATTGTCTATTGAGGGAGAACATGAGGCTTCCTTTCACCCTGCCGTGGAAGGCAGTGCCCACAGACACAGCACCAGGACTCTGGGCAATTGCTTTTGCTTCCTGCTGGTTCCCACATGGGCTTCCTTCCCTGCCTACATCTCCACCTAGGAATGGTGGCTTTGGTATCTAGCCACTGTGCTCTGCCCAGGTGAGCACAGAAGAGAAATCATTTTCAGATGGCAAGGTAGGAAGAGAAGAAGAGCAAGGTGGGAAAGCAAAGTGCACAGAAAGCACTGACTGGAGAGCTGTGAGTCTGGCCAGGGAAGAGGCCGCTTCTAAAAATACCTTCCTGATGGAAATTGATTTTATTGGTTGCATTTCCTAGGAAACTAAGTAAATGAAAGACAGGTTTTGCAATGTATTCTTTCAGTTTTTCTTGCCTAATATAGGTTGAAAACAATACTTTTACTGCCAGCAAAAGACATCTACAGTCCGCAGAATCTTCAGGGTGTCAATGGAATGATGCCCCTGGTTAAACTGCGACCTCGCTGCTGTTAAACGTGGTGCTGTTGGACAATGTGAGGAACATACTGTGCATATGCAGTATGGCATAATTCTACCCATGTATCACAGGTTTTAGGAAATTTTTATGCTCACATTTTAAGCCTGATGCTATTCCCGCTGAACTCAAAGCAGTATTCCCACAAAGCTCCGTGTGAGAAAGACTTGGCACTAGATATCGGTGTCCTTACAGCTGTGTTGCTCTTGATGAGGCAGAGACAAAGCAATGTGCACACTTCCCCTCTGCCATTGGGTTTCCAGAGTTAAGACTCCATCATAGCCTTTGTAGCTGCAACCTCCCTTCGTGTTGGTGTCATTTGAAATGAAGAATGTTCTGCCCAGACTGAAGTGAAGGCAACAGTTTTTAGGCACGTTAAAGCAAGTAGCAAGGCTCCAAACCCGCCTTGAGTTCTTGGAAGTCTATCTGAAAGGGAGACCGTGGAGTGTAGCATGCCAGCATGAACAAACTACAAGCAGAGGAGAGAAAAGGGAACGAGGGAGTGAAGAAGGGAGCGTGAGTGTGAGGAAGCTTAACAGCTGTGTTGGCAAAAAGCAGACTGTCAGCAAAGAGGATGTTTACAGTCTTGAAGTCAGGATTCAAAGAGCAAGTGGCTGGCATGAGTCTGCATTACAGCCCCTTGAAGTAGGGTAAGGCTGAGGATACAGAACACCAGGACCAGTTCTCAGCATAGATGAGAAATGGAGACCTCCTGCTTGTGCTCCTGCTCATGCAGTTGTTGAGTTACAAACAGGACAGTGTGCAAAATGACCCTAAGCTGAGGGCAAATGTATGTTCTAAAATCACAGCACTGAAAAGCATTGGCAAATATTTCTTCTTTTTTTTTTTTAATCAGTAACAAAAAAAGGATCTGAGAAATAGAGAAATATTCATTAGCTACAAATATCAAAGCTCATTAATTTCTTTATAGGGGTGCTGTGATTGCTCCATAATTAGAAGCTGAAAAACATCTTATGCTTATGAGGAATGCATGTGTATCCTTCCCAGAGTCACAGCACTTACACTGAGGATAAATATTTTTCAGGGGATTTACAGACTAAGCTAATAATCAGCTCAAGGTAAACGCTTCCTTTGAAAAAACTCGTACTGTACCAAACACTTTGTAATACTGACAGTGCTTTAATGATATTTTTATTTCACACTGGAAAACTTATGCTCTAACAGAAAATAGAACAGTTTAGCTTCAGGGAATTCTGTGGGAAAAGTGATGCTCTTTCAAAACGCTTCCCACCTCCTGCTGTGACCAAAGACAAGCTGGCCCATCTCTGCTGCCTGTCCCTGTGTGCTGACGCACAGCTGGGCAGAGGTGCTCGGCCTGGAACACGCTCGTATCATTGAGAATACAGGCGGGGTCTGGGAATGTTTTCCGCGGCTTGTGGGAGAGGACAAGCGGGCTCCCTGCATGTGCACAGGGGTGAAGAGCTGTCAGAGACTTCAGGGGACAATAGGAGAGAGCTGAGACAATTGTGAGAGACAAGCCTTTGACAAAGCTCAAGGGGAAAAAGAGACACTTTGTGTTTATGCCTCCTCAGGGTTTTCCTGAAGAGCCTTTCCTTTTATAAGGAAGTGATGAAGTGGCCCTAGAAGGGCATTTTGGGACCGCGCCCTCAGCACTTGGACCTTGCTGCAATTTCAGTCAGTGACAACCTGTTGAAAGCATGGAAAGGATTTTAGCTGCCTTTATGAACTGCAACCTCTATTTCTACAAGCACAGCTAATAGCCAAATGGCTGAATAAGAAAAAAAAGAGGAAAAGCAGGAAAATATCAGGGGATATAATCAGAGAAGTCTAGTTCCAAGTCAGCCCAAATGTGCAGTCCAGAAACAACAATGAAGGAACAAACTAATGCCTACAAGAAGAATTAGCAAGAAACACATCCTTGACTAAACTTTTCAGCTTCACATTTGCAACTATAGAGCTGGAAGGTGAAGGGATGTTTTGTGATTGCTCAGAGCAGGAATTGTGACCCTGTGCTCAGGCCCATGATACTGAAGATGTGCAGAAAGGTTGATAAAATCAACAATGGCAATGATAGGCAGAATGAAAGCAGGCAAAAACCTGTGTCTATAAGTTAGAAGAAAAGACATTTAAAGGGGCCATCTGTGAAAACAACTAAACCAATGCAGTATTTGTGCTACCATTGTATGCTCTGCATTTAATAAATGGGAGTGTAATAATTCACCAACATCTAATAAATAAGAGCATGGAGGAGATGAATGGTGATGATTAAAACAGACCTGCAGCTTCAGCGGTCTGGGGGACACTTAGTACTGAACACCCAAAAGCAGGACACATGATATAGATGAGGGTGAGGTAGTATTCATACGGCAGGTAAGTGAAGATTCCTAATTGTGACCAATTACTTCTGATCAAAAAGGCAGGTAACTCATCTTCAGGTTGTGGACACTTTCCTGTGCTTTGGGCAAGTGACGCTCTCCCAGGAACTTGCCCATGTAGCTTTTGCTCAGCAGGCTACAGCGCAAACACTCTCCAAACCCAGCATTTGAAGGGAAAGCATTTATTGAGTGGGAAGTGGATAATTCTGTGGACTCTCTAATGGTATAAATGTTACTGGAGGAGCCATTCCATAACATAATATTCATCAGAGATTCAAGCCAAGGCAGCAGATGGAGAACATGCTGCCATCAGGCAGAGGAGAAGCAGAGCTAAGCTTTGTGAGTCCCAGGGGAGTCAGGAAGAGCTGGTCCCTGCATGAGTCTCCTGACACGGGTAGAGAGGTCACCATGACCCATCAGCAATGGAGACAGACAAAATCCTGTTTTGTTCAAAGTCAGTGATGATTGGCAAGCTCCTCTAACCCTGAGCAGCTCGTTCTCTGCCCTGGCTGATGACAGATCAGAAGTCCCATCTACCCCTGACAACACAGGGTAGCCCTGAGGGGGCACATGCCCTTATTTTAGAGAAGCACTTCACCAGAGGAGTACCCAGCTGTGTCTGGAGTAGATGAGACAGAGGTTAAAGCCATAAAATCCTTTTGTAAGGGACCCTATAGTGCAGCTGTTTATTTATCTCACAGCTCTGCCAAGTTTTATAAAGGCTACCGAGGGACTCATCTAATTTTAGTTTTTTAAGTGCAGGTGTTTTGGCTAAGCCATTTGTGTATGTTCCTCCACGGAGGCACAATGGGGAGAAATAAGCTCCTGCAGAAGGGTAACTCTTCCCCCCCCTGAGAGAGGTGATCTAACCCCCCTCTGGAAGCCCTCCTCTCTGTTTATAGCCTATCCAGCTTTGATGCCACTGCCATCAGGTAAGGTGGAATTCAATCAGGTGGTGCTACAAACCAGCCCTACACCTCCAGAAAGCTGTTCTAGAGGTTTCATGCAACACTTAATCAGGACATGCCTTCCAGGTCAAAATCTGATCCCCTCCGTAGTGTGTCCAGGACAGGCTCCAGGCCCCTCTCCTAGGACACCCACTAAGGGGAGAGCAGCGAGACGAGCCCGAAGCCTTGTGGGAAGCCCTGTGTGCACGACTCGGTTACAACAGCATGTCCTGAGGCCATTGCACAGGGCCAGCTGGAGACCCTTGTTAATGAGAATCCTGGTACATAGAGAATGACAAATGTGACCTTTGGAAATTCAAATCAGGCTTGGCACATGTGTCTTCCAAATGACTGCTGCGACTCCCGTCAGGGCTCATGCGGATACGGGGTAAGTCTCAATGGCAGGCTCGCTGCTTGTTTGCCACGTGCTGCGACCCGGCCTCCTCCCGGCCACAGCAGCACAAGGCCTTTGCTCCACGTGTCCCTGAGCGTGTTGGGCCACGCTCACACACCGAGCTGGGCTCTGTGGCTCCGTGAGCTGCGGCTCCGCACCCTCGAGCTGCCTACCCGGCTGACAACGTGAGAGCGAGCGCTGCGCGTGTGCCCGGGCGCGTGCACAGCTCTTCTGCAGTTCCTAGCAACTAAATCGCAGCCTCCCCGCCAATCTACTCTTCCCTGTGCATCAGCTTGCTTATTCAAATACACCTCACTGGCCTCCAACCCTCTCTTTTCACCCAGACGGCTCCAGCTCTTCCCTTATTTGCCCTTTTCCTTTCCCCTTGCCTCTCTGAGATGCATCTCAGCTCTTGCTCACCCCTGGTACTAAGCCCACTGTAAAGGACTGTGATTTATGTGGAAAGAAGGCACACCAGAAGGAAAAATACCTAAAAATCTCCTTTAGGACTTACAGTAGAAAGGTTATGAGGGCATCTGGGGAAAAGGATTTTCTACCAGGTAACAGGTCTAACTCTTCCTTAAAATCCTGCCTCTCTTAGGAAAGGTTTTACTGAGTGGTCCCTCTCTTGCTAAGATGGGAGTTCATGAACCTACAAAATACCCTTGTGAGCTGTGGAGGAGAAAAATAAAAAGTCCCTCAAAATATAGCATAGAACCTTAAACCCAGCATCAGGTTTCATAGCTTGGACTTGTGAGCATCTGAGTCAATTATCCAATAGTCTGATCTGGGGAAACCCCAGGAAGAGGGTGGCACAGAATATTTAATTTTATTATGGGAGAAGTTACGGGTTTTCTGGCCTGCGGAGAATGTCTGCATGCAAGGTTTGAGTTTGATTGAGAGCCAAAATCTTACCACTCTCCTTACTTTCTCCTTTTATTTTCTCCTCCTTACATAATCCACATTGTACTTCCAGGGAAAAGTTAAACTGTCTCATTGATGGCAACTTGGAATACATCAGTAATAAAACAAGCAAGACAATGTGTTAGAATTACAGAGTTTTGCTTCAAGAAGTGAAAACTCCAAAAGGAGGAGATGGATGTAGTGGGAAAACTACAACTTGTGGCACAGTTACATGTGAGAAAAAGGATTCTGAACCACAGATGCTGAAAAAATCAAACACACTACCAAAAAATCAGAAGAAAAAGAAGGGAAATAAACAAAAGATAACCTCTATGAAAAAAAGAAAGAGTACCTGAGCTGTCAGGGAATACAAAATAACAGACCTATTTTGGGCCACATCCGAATCTCTCTGGAGAATGAGAGGTGGCTGTTGTGATGACTGAAAACCACAGTGGGCTTTAGTGCTGGCAGCACAACTCACCTAGAATGGGGAGATGCAAATGGAGCATCAGAGATGGTTCATACCATGATGTTGGCTGTCCTATCTTGATTACATTATCTCCCTATTCCACAAAGATGAATATATTAAAAAAAAGGAATATAAATGTTCTAGTCAAATCTTGGGTCATGCAAAGAGCATGTCTTTCTGGAGGAGCAATACATAACTCTAAACATTGTTTTTCATGCCTTTTCTCAGCACTCTCTTGCTTGGTTCCAGTGGACAGACCAGCAGCTGCAATGGTTTTCTTTGCAGCAGGTAGATTTCAGAACTGCAGAGGGGAACTGCTGATTATCGATATTTGCAAGGGATGTAATTTCAATGTACAAATTTTTTTATTAATATTTTGTAACTCACTGCACTAGTTCCACATTACTTCTAAATCACCACCAAAAGTGACAACTTTAATTAGATTTTTAAACATATGCAAGACAGAGGGAGGCATTTGGAAGCCAAGCACATTGTATTTTTCCCTATCAGCCTCTAGGCAATCACTTGGATTGAAACTATGCCAGCAAATGGAACACTCCTGTGTACATACCTCAGTTTTATCCTCAGTGAACTGGACCTGTTCATATAATTACTGATAGGGTGAAACCCCTATGGAGAATTAAATGATCTCCTGAGTGAAGCTGGTATTTCCTCCGACTGTAAAACATGACTGTTTGACAGGGCACGTGCTTTGGAGCTTACACAAGTGAAGGCAAGCCCAAGTCTGTGAAAGCCAAGAGAACCTTCCCGGATGATGCGGAAAGATCTCAAAGAATCAGTGACAAAAGAAAGAGCTGCCACAAGTGTCACCCCAGAGACAGCTCTTTTGCTTCCTCCCCCTGGTAGCTGGGGAGTGTGAACATCAAAAGGGTCCTATTTCAGGACCACACATGAGTCCCTCTGGAAAATGAGAGGAAGAGAACAAAAAGTCAGTGGGCTTTGCAAGTGGACACAAGACTCACAAGGAGGAGAATCTACCAATGAAAATAGTGGAAAAGAACTGCTCCTGCAATCACAGCACAAAGCTTAAGATGTTGGACTGGCACCAAAATCCATCAGCACAGAAATGACCAAATCAGTCTTAATCCAGTATTCGTGCTTCCTGACACCACAGGAGAAGAACCTGAAGTCATTATTTTCCAGGTGTCCATTTTGGGATTGTATGGCAATGTAACCTTCAAACACACTGAAACAAACTAAACATGTTTTGGAGGAAAATCAACATATTTCTCAAATATTTCTTTTGTCCATATAGTTTAAAGGTATTTATTAGCACTTTAAAGTGAAAAAGAGCACCATGTTACTCTTCAGAGCCAACACAGCCCACTCTTTTCACGTTTATTCTTATCTTACGCACTTTTTCCTCAGCTTCTGAAAGGGAAATAAATGCATCTATCAAGAACTTCTAACACTCTTGAGAACTGAACCTTATTATCACAAGAATGGGATAAAGGAGGTAGAGGCAGAGGTCCTTGGGTAGATGCAGGACTCCTTGGGAGTCCTGCATCCGACTGAACTTGTTAGATGGGTGACTGAGTGCATTTCTTTGTAAAATAACCATTTACATGCATTAGGCAGCAGGTCCACTCAGACTGTTGAGTTGGGTCAGAGTAAAGCTTCGTGCATTGGCCTTTTTTTTTTTAAACAAACCTATTGAAAGTTGACATTGGCACCCTGAAGTATTCTGAACAGCTGCTAAGAGTATGCTGATGGTACATCACACAAGCCATCACTGAGCTGTCATTCATCTCTCTGAACCGTAAACCAACCTCCTTTAATCCTCTTCTCCGAGGAGTGTCTGAATTGCTGAGGGCTGAACATATTTTCTCCTGTAAAATTAATACTATCCCTAAATTTTGCAACAAAATTGCAAATTGGTTGTTGAAAAAAGGTGTTTCATCTTTTGAGTCATCTGTGGGTAAGTGGTACACTTTCAAGGGTAACTTTTATGAATTACCAGTATCTGTGAACAACAGCAGTAGGGTCAGTGACAGTCTAGAAAACATTCTTTGCAATAGTTTAAGTACAATAAGAAAGTGTGCATTTGTCTCATTAAGACACGAACTCCAGCTCTGTATTTTTTCAAAGCAAGCATTTATTCCTTCTAATTATTTTCATATTGGGCAAAATAATTCAGTACAGGTTTATTTTTCCAGGGGAAAAAACACAGTTGCAATGAAGTATTATGTAAAGTGACAATTCATTCTTGCATCTCCTGAAATACAATCATTTGGCTCAAAACAATTAACAAAAGAGAATGGACACCAAAATGCTTTGGTAACTCAAGGTACCATGTTCTCTCACTGATTGCATGCAGGTCCTTCCCTGAGACACACAAACTTGTATCACAAGAAACCTTTATTCCCTTTACCCACTGCATCTTTTCTTATATCGAATCACTGACAGACGTGCAACTTACTGCATAAACTATTCAGAGATATGCAAACATGTTTGCAGCGAGCAGCAATGGATCTACAGTAGCTGCCTGAAAAGCAATTTACTGTGAACACAAACATGTTCTCTACATCTGTTACGTGCAGTTGGCTACATCCCTAAAACAGTTATTTCGCTATTCCAGAAAATTCTGAAACATGGTCTGTTCAAGCTTGTGGAACAAAATGTTTTGTCAAGAATGCTGCTGAAACTGTCAGAATTCTTCAAGGCAAAGGGCTACAAAGTGTTGGGAATTTTAGCCTGCAATTGCAAACAGTAGGTTGGGTTTTTTCGTTTGTTTGGGTTTTTTGACTTACAACCCCAAAAGAACCTATTGAGACACCTGCTGCCTCTTCACTTCTTGCCCAGCACAGGACATGATGTTCAGTCTTGCCTAACCCAACTATTGCTTCCTCTTGCATGATCACCCCAGTGGGTCTGGTCACTTACCGGCATCACTTTCTGGGGAGGCTGCAGGCTTGAACCTGAAGGCATCTCACAGGAGCACAGTTACAGGGATGGGAAGAGCACACTTCAAAAAGGATCATGCCTGCCATACAGAAAAATGACAGGATGGTTTGGCACTCTCTAGGTGTCCAAACCCAATAACATGAAGAGCATTCCCTCATTTGCAGATGCAGTCATTATGTGGTTCTCCTCAGACTCCTACTAGAAGCCTGTGATAATTACTCACAAGCCATCTTCACCCTGCAGTATGTGGCACAGATTCTGTAGCTAGCAGCACCAGTGAGATTAGTTTTGACACATATTGGGGTTACAAAGTTTATTAGTGTTGATGCAAATGTTGATTTTGACATAAGCCACATACTTTTCACTTTTGCTTAAGAAAGCAGCAAATTGCAAGCAGTCATTCTAGCACTCACTTTGCTAAAAACCTCAAGAAATATCAGAAAATACTCTGCTGTAAAAAAGGATTGATTTCTGTCATGGAACAAAGAGGAAGAAAACTATTCTCTTCTGATTCTTGTGTACAAATCACTTCAGTTTTATTAGCAAACATAACAATGTAAGAAATTAATATAAAAAACTAAAAATGCCATATTTCTTTGCCATAAATCGCTACATCCTCTCTAGTGACTCTGGGTGCTCTGATGATTCACTCAGTCTCTTAAGATACACTTTCAGCTAAAAAGATATTAAATAACCTTTTAAATCAGATATTAAATCACCTTTTTCCCTAAAGCACAATACAATAAATGGATAACAGTAAAGAATAATAAATAGAAAAGTTAGTAATAAATTCATTACTGCAAAAGAACAAAACTAGATTTCCTTTCCAAAATTATTTCTATGACTTATCAGTACAGTAGTTTTGGCAGGAGAATCCGGCTTGGATTTACATGTATCTGTTTCGAATGTACTCTCTGTACATGAGGAAGTCATCCTTTCCCAGGGGCTGCATGTTCCCTCTTCCAGCCAGAATGTGTGCATGGAAAATCTCTATCGATTTCCTATCAGCTCTTGGAGGCTGGACTTCGTAAATATTGTCTTGAGAAAAGGAGGAGATGGGTATTCTGGAAAAAACCAAACATGCAGAATATTTGGAGCTTTAGGTAAAAATTTTCCACAGAGAGAGAAGAGTACTTCTTTTCCTTGAAATAGACAGGAGAGTCAATGAGAGGGCAAGTTCCCAGCAGATAATTCCTTTACCTAGATTTTTATCACTACTGCAGACCTGATAAGCCCCAGCTTTCCAAGTAGGGTAATTAGGTAATTTGTCATTAATCCCATTACAGAATACCTTCTCACTTCCCTTTGCCCTGCCCTCATTTCTTCATCCTTCCTCAGATCTGCCATGGTCAGTAAGTACCCCAACTAAAGTAGATCTGTGCCATGCACTACAGCAGATAAAAGAAAGACTTCATTGAGCTATCCACTTAGTAGCAATTATAACAAGTGATTACACTCTGAGCCAACAGAGAGAAAGGATTAATTAGGTAAGAAATTTCCATCTAATTATCAGGAAACAGACAATTTATTATCAGCAACAGCACTCAGATATTTTATGGAAATATTTTTAAAATCATCTTCATACAACAAATACCATATTTGAATCCTAATGTACACATCATCTCAGGTAAGAAAGTAAAGTGGAAACTTACTGGTGAAGCTCATTATTTCATAAAGCAAACAACAACCAGCTCAAATGCAATGAAGATTCAGATATTAGCATTATTGCCATATTCTACAGAAGCCACAGTCATGACTCACTATCTGGGTGCTTTTCAAGAGACAAGAAGTTATTTTTATGTGTAGAATCTCCTCTTTTAAAGGTTAAAAAAAAAGTAAGAATTGGAACACTTAAGCAAAGGGAAAGTCCTTCTATAAATAAAATGCCCCAATAAACTTCTCGCTGCATTATGGGCACAAACTAACGTTTGACACTGTTTCAAAATGAGGATCTCCGTTAAAACTGCCAAAAACCCCTTGCTCCCTCATTTTGCAGCCTTTTATTTTAGTAAAATAATATTGCATTTTGGATGTTTCATCATGTGACAGTTTGTTAGTCTTAAAAAACTACTGCAGCGTGTCATGGAGGATAGATTGTGCCCAATATTCCACTACAACTGGAATATGGTATATAAAACAAAAAGGATCCCAGATTAAAGTAATACTTTTCAATTTCATGTTTCAACTTTGCATTACATTCATTTGATTATACTTTGACTGCAATGATAGAATTACTTATACAAGTACACTATTGAACTTGAGACAATAAAATCACTGGTCACCCACACAGTTTGGCTGCATACTCTAAAACTTAATTTTTCTTTCTCAGCAATGTGATAATTTCTTCTCATTATCACTTCTAGTTTATTCAAGGTGGGTGTTTTCAGAGCTGGTAAAAACCATTAGTCTAGATGCTTTAAAAGTAGATTGCTTTTCAAAGCATCCATAGTTTCTACAGATATTTGTTTAACCAGTGCAAAGCGTCCAAGCTGAGACTCTAGCAATGGCATTTGACACTTGCACACTGTACTAACTTACCAATGTCACTGTCTAACAACCAAAGATGTCACTTACTCAAATATAACTGGTCTGTCTGATCCACCAGCAAGCGGACAATTAAGTAAAAGAGCAAAACAGAGCCACAACACTAAATTGACGCCTTCTCTATTGATTGGTTTCTAAAGACATGACATTTCTGAAGCACTAATGACACAAAAATCCTTTCCTTAGGCACAGTGGAAGCTGGGCAGCAAAGTGCATTTCATTTTGAGCATTTAATAACTAAATCTCAATTTTCCACCCACTTGCATCAACATGATAAAAATATATTGAAAGAACCGCATGTTCATGCATGCCAACCTTGATTAATAACCCTGTATTAAGCTGTAACTATTTGTAGAGTGCTTGTATTATCCAGTCATTTAATTAAAAGTCATTTCTCTAACATATTCATGTAAAAATCTATTCTACTTAATAAGTTTAATATCTTAAAATAGTCATGAAGAAGAGCACGTTATTTATGACTTGGCTATCAGGTTTCCCTAGAGACCTGTAGTTTTATGGCCCCCCAGTGAAAATTATGTAGATAGGAACATAAATAATACGTCATGAAGGACAGCACCCTTGACATGCTATTTTCAATGGTTTTCATCCCACTTGTGAGCAGGCTTCCTGGTGTTATGGTTTCGCCAAGAGTATCATTGTCTCAACAGTAAAAGATACAGTTAAAACCTTCAGTTACAATGAGGATATTCCATACTTCCAAGGAAAAGTGCATGGTGATGTGGATTAGCTCTCAGATACACAGCAGCCACCAGAAAGCCACTGCATTTGTTTCAACGTTGGTTAGTTCTCCTCAAGTCTCTAAAGTATATCTAAAAAGGAAACAAAATGTACTCTTTTGCCTTCTTAGAATCCTAAGCAAATACCCATGGAAATGATCAGAGGAGGCTGGAGTACCTCTCCTATGAACACAGGCTGAGAGAGCTGGGGTTATTCAGCCTGGAGAAGAGGAGGTTCTGGGGAGACCTTACAGCACCTTCCAGTACCTAAAGGGGGCTGCAAGAGACGTGGAAAGGGACTTTTTGCAAGGGCATGAAGGCACAAGGGGGGTGGCTTTAAACTGAAAGAAGACAGGTTTAATACAGACAGTAGGAGGAAATCCTTTACCGTGAGGGCAGTGAGGCACTGGAGCAGGTCACCCAGAGCTGTGCTTGCCCCGTCCCTGGCAGTGTTCAAGGCCAGGCTGGATGGGGCTCTGAGCAACCTGGTCCAGTGGAAAGTGTCCCTGCCCATGGCAGGGGGTTGGAACCAGATGGTCTTTAAGAGTCCTTCCAAGGCAAAGCACTCCATGACCTGACCTGAAGCACAGGCACTGAAGACAGCCTGGACCCCAATGTGGGCACCAGCCACGCTTCGGCGTGAGGATGTCTGAGCCTGTCTGACTCTTCTTTTGTGCTACAGTGAATCAAAACACTCAATTCCCTCTTCAGGAGGGAATAAAATTTCTTGTACTCCTAGATAAATGTATGAAGTACATTTGAAAAGGTTTTGAGAGTGTATTTTTACAACAGTATTATTTATATCACACCAAAATGAATACCAGGGAATTAGGGAATTAGGAACAGGTGCACTGTGTCAGCCAACAGTAATTACACTACAGTACTTAAAAGTCTCTCTTCATATACATTATAATAGATTGTGCTAAAAGTAGTCCAGTTCTGTCTAGCTCTATTTAGCTCTAAGTAAAATTCTATCATTTTTTCCTTCATGGAATTTCTAAGAACAAAAAGAAGAATTTCAATATCCTTCCACATCCTCCACTCAACTTCAGCATTATTTCACTTCATCACTTTGGTCCCTATTCAAGTCCCCATTTTTTTTCTAGTCTATACTTAGAGTTTCTAAATTTAAGCCAGAACCTTCTCTTCGGTATTTATACAATTCATATTTGAATTCATAAATATCACTGCAGTGACATTATAAAAATAAGAAATATTTCTTCTTTTGTAGTGGCTTCACGTATTTGATTAAAATGGTCAAGTGTTTTAAAGTTGTGAGATGTGGAGTTATTAAAAGAGATTTTCTTGAAAAGTGTGGAAAGGACAGCAACTAACCTAAGCCTAAATTATCTCTCACTGCTGATAAGAAACCAAAGTTTTGGACCGAGTACACAATTTTACTATGAAAAGAACTAGAGTTTAATTGCATTTGTATTATATATGAAGGAAGTACTGGAGAATTAAATTTGTCAGATTTTTTTTCAATTAAAAATGCATCTAACATCCAATTAATACAAGTCAGTATAATTTTTCAATTTCTTCAAGAGCTCCTTGAGAAACAAGTGCAAGCTGTGCCTCAGCTGCTGTTACTGAAAACCCTCCCTCTCTCCCTAATCTTGAGTACACTCATGTTCATTCTATTTTATCTCTAAAAAGTTAGTATTCTCCAAGGAAATTCCTGATTCAGAGCAGCAATTCAAACTCAGTAGGAGAAAGCTTCCTTGTTTCAGAGTTGAACAACACGCCTTTAAAGAATGGCTACATTTATGACTTTAACTGAAAGAACAATCTGTCACCATCCAAAGAGTATTTACACATTTAAAAAAAGTTACAGAACAAAACCCAAAGAAAATTTTTAAGCTGTCTAGGGATATACTGTCGTAAAAAAGAAATTACCAGCTCTAAGATAACCTACTTCCTCTCTGATCTGCAGAGAGGAGCATGTTTGGAAGAACTGACAGAGAGATTATCTACATGACTTCAAGAGGAAGAATGACAGGAGACACAGATTTGGGTGCCCTATGACTTTTACACTTCTTCTATTCAGAAACACACGGAAATTACACCTGAGAAAAGGGAAAAATTAACATCTGACTACCCTCAAAGCCACAGGAGTTCTGTGTATAGACTCTCTTTAATGTGTTCATTTTACAGCAGCTGAGCATTGGGAAAAAAATTTACTCTACATTTAAAGGGGTAAGAAAGGAATGATTATCTCCTACACTGTCTTACATGCTGGAAGATTTTGCAATTACAAAAAAGAAATTGCCTTCATTCATATCAAAAATATTCTTCTTCCTCTTACAAAATATTTTCTTAATAAACACGTCCGTTTAAAACATTCAGGCTTGTTCCCTCATATTGAGAAACAGTTTTCCAGTTTCTAATTTACTACTTCAATACCCATTAGACACGTTTTATAATAAAACTACAGGCTCATTTACCTACAAATGTGGTATCATCACTTTAAATGTAGCTAATACCAAGTGACTAAACACTGCCATTAGACAGCAGTGTCTCATACACAGCATTACATCTGTTTCGTGTCATTCCACTCTGAGACAGCTGAGCTGTCTCAGCCCAGCTGAGACTCACCCAGTCTCTCTCCCTGCTTAGGTATAAATGCTGTGTTCAAGGTTCTCTCACTTCTTCAGCACAGAGGGGTGGACAAGAGGCAGTGCAGGAAATAAAGTTGAGGTTTCTCCAAATCAGTGGATTGCAGTAAAGCTCTTGCAACTCTAAGAAGTGGCCATGCTGTTGGGTAAAGGATTCTGTACCCCAGAGACAGAAGTACATAAAAATCTGCCTCGCCTTGGTGAAACTTTAAGCTGCCTGCAGTACAGGAAGATGTCAGCTGGGAAGGTAGTACTTGATCATCTAAATTCTAAGACCTGGTGCAATATTAGTATGACATTTGGATAATAGCATGACCCCTTTTTTTCACTAGTGCAAAGAAGATTCAAATGCAATTTCAAATGGTTTTTAATGAAGAATATGGAAGTCAACCAATCTTTCAAACTGCCTCTTTCAAAAGTAATCACAGCAAGAAGAAATTGCCCTTTAAACTTGGTAGATTCAGCACCTTCTGTTATTTCAGGATTTGTAAGACTTTTGAATACAAACCCCTTGATACTACGAAAACTAAAAAAATGAAACAAAAAAACAACATCCCCCAAAAGAACACAAACAAAACCCAACCCCCTAAAACCCCAGTTGTTCATGCAATGCATTGAATCTCCTTATGCAGTAAAAAAAAAGGAAGTGTGACTCTCCAGCAATTTAACATCAAATTTACCTGATGATTTTTCACATCTAATGACAAAAGCAAAATCGGGCTAAAAGGAAAAAGAAAAAGAATACTTACAAATTTATAACCTTATCCAAAGTGTGTTTTGAACAAAATTGCTGGCTCCCCTTGTCTTGTTTATGCTGACTCTGTCCCAGCTGAACAAACCTGTGAAAAGTAGATCGGAGAATAAATCAAAGAAATAAAAGAACTATTCCCCAAAAATCATCAAACAGAAGAAAATGACACTAAGAAATGAGATTTTGAGTCATACTATGTAAGTCACTGATCATGATGTACCTCTCTGGTGAACAAGAGAGATTTTTAAAAGTTCACAGAGGGTGCATGCATGAACTCAGAACCTCCTTTGAAAAAACATGTGCTTATTAATTGGTGTCACCTAATATGTCATGGCAGAGAAACAGGCCTCCCCTAAGAAACAGGCAGCCCTCTACAGTCGACTTCCTATGTCTTTTCCAAAGCAATCAGTCAGAGGAATAGCCTATGGAAAAATCAGCAAAAGACACAAAGTCTCTCAAGTTTCAGATTTAAGTTAGTCCTCTGCTGAATTCAATCTAGTTTCTTCATCTGAAACACTGTTAGTCCAGATCACTTATTTACAAGCACAACCTTTTGGGACAATTTCCCCATCTCCAAATATTTGCTGGAAGACACTGCCAATGGAAAATACTGTCATGCCTTTTTTTTCTTGGCAATGAAGTGGAACAAAATCTTTTGAAAAGTAGTTTATCACTAATCTTAGTCAATCAGAATAGAAGGAAGAGTCAGACAGTTTCAAATGTAAATATATGTAGCTATCTTGCACTCAATTTGTTCACTCTCCAACACATTTGTGCCACTGAAAAGACAAGTAAATGTTAGTTGTGATTTACTAGTTTAATTTTCTGAGGCAGGGGGTTTTTCTTAACAGTGAGCTTCCATTGAGCTTAAGAAGTCTTCCTGATCTACTTCAGGAATATTTACTACATTTTTACAAGCAACTATTACCAGTGCAAAACCAATTGCATGAAAGAGTGTACGGAAGCCAAATGACCAACATGTTCCTAAGCAACTTATTGCAGCTTTTCTTTCTGCTCCATTCAGATCCTGTACTGTAGAAACAAAAGCCTCAGAGACAAGCAACATCTCTTTGGATGTTAAAGGAATAAATACTTACATTTCTAAATAAGAGAATTATAAGTAGAAATCAAGACAATTAAGATCTTCTAGTGCAGGAGCTTGCTATTGAAACCAACTTTAAAAAAACCAAAGGCAAACTAATTGTGTAAGAATCTTAATTAACTGCTTCAAATTATTCAATATTTTGAAAGTAACAAGACCTAAATGCACAGAAGCAAGTTACCCCATGTCAGTAAGACACCATGCACAGTTGATCTGCAACATACATCTTCAAATTATTTGAGGGACCTCCTGTCCCTTCCAACCTCAACCAATCTGTGCTTCTGTGATTCCTGTTTTGATGAGGATTATCTCAGCCATCAGTGAAAACGGGCTGATAGATTCAAATTACTTTTAATTTGCATTTGCAAATAGGCTTAATAGGGATCAGTGGATGTAAAGTAACTTAACCCAAAGTACTTTGAATCTGCGAGACCCTAATCCTAACAAGGAAAAAACACGTGACATGTCCAGCAATGTCACGTGAAGGCAGGATCTTACATCCCCATCTCCCTTATTACAATACCAGAAAAAGGCTTGATGTGAGAACTGTAATCACACTGTGAAAGAAATTGCTGCTATTCTCAAGCGATGTACATTTTGGAAAGTATAGATTTTACTGACATCCTTTATTACATAAATCAGCACACCAGACCAGAAATAGCACAATGTCTTGTTAGCTAAAAGAGATAAAGAATTTGTAATTTTTTCTATTTTTAAAACCTGCATTGCTTGAAGGAAATGAAATAAATGCAAGGTTTGTTTTGTTTCTTTCTTGAAAAGGATATGAACAGGGAGCTTCAAAGCCTCCAAGGGGGTTACAGTTTTACATTAACAATAGATTGAATGTTAGTCCAGCCTGAAGAAATTATAAAATTGGAAATAGCTGCAATTCTGTATGTTAACATAGAGCTGCTCATCTGCACAGAGAGACTCACAGTAGAGCTCACACTGACCATTTGCAGAACCACAAATAACTACCTGCTATATCAAAGGATAGTTGCCAAGTTTGCATCAATTTTCTAGTTGTTTAAATTAAAAATAAACAAAAGTAGAGGCATAGGGGAAGTTAAAAATTTCAGAGACAATGAGAAACATCCTCC
This sequence comes from Mohoua ochrocephala, assembly GCA_013398855.1. Taxonomy (NCBI): domain Eukaryota; kingdom Metazoa; phylum Chordata; class Aves; order Passeriformes; family Acanthizidae; genus Mohoua; species Mohoua ochrocephala. The sequence continues at coordinate 374,768 of VZTA01028968.1, forward strand.
TTAACACTATTTAAATGTAGTATCTTCAAATGACTCAGCATGTAGGAAATAGGTAGAAATGGGAATTTTAAAGAACAGGAGAGGGCCAGAGAAGTAGCTAAACCTAAAGAAAAAGTAACAGAAAAGGATTTTTAAATAAAAAGAAAAAATGCTTTGAGTGGATTAATGAACTAAGTCAGGATGAAACACCACGTATCACCAAATTAGAAGAGATCACAGTGAATTAAAATTTCCCTTAAAAATTGAAAAGGTTTCAAATATAACAAGGCAGTTACTGCTATAACACACTAGAAAATAAGAACTAATACAAACAAGTCCATTTCAATGCACGTCTCACAAGTATTCACTTCATTATACATACAGTGCTTTTCTGAGATGAAGTGTAAATTTCTTACACCCCTTTTCTCAAACATCATTAATTCTGCATTCTAAGTAGGTGTTTGAAACATCGGTTTCCTAAGCAAATCTCATTGATTTGCACTCCCAATATCTTGCATGAGCAGGTCTCTTGGCAACAGCATTTAAAGACTTTTGGAACTAGAAGGGTCTTCAATTTGGACCTAAATTTCTCCAACCGATTCCCAGTGATTAGTTGCCATGATTCTGACTAGTTTTCAAAGACAAATACTGCAGTTCAGGAAAGAATCTCCTCCACCAGGCAACTCAATGAGTAACTTTTTGGTTCAGCTCTAGTTCATCTATAACTGAAATTATTCTATTCACTTCTGGTTCGAGTTAAACAAAAAAAACCCAAAATGTTCAAAATAATTTCTGGTTTAAGAAATGCAGGAAAATTTGAACCGGTTTCTCTTTGGCTTCAGCATTGTTCTGTGATATTGAGGAGAGAACTTGAGAACAACAATGTAACTAAACATTTTTTAACAAGAGCAACATGTAGCCAGTGCTCTATATGGGGTTATGGGAATTCAGAACAGCATTCCTTATTGCTTTTGAGGGGCAGACAGTTCATGGCTCCTGAAGGAATGATGACAACTGTCTCCTAGAGGATAACAGTCCAAGTTACCCTTGAAAAAAAGCAGAAGCTTTTGTGTAATTGGAGCTGGGAGGTGACACCTTGATGCTTGCCCACCAAAGCAAGTGGGAACCTGCTGGACCACCCAAGGAGCTGAATTTTGTCTTGGACTACACTGTATCTTACTCATCTCCTGTAGGTATGGTTTGAACCCATAAAACCCTTTATTAAGAACAAGTGGCAGTGAGATGCTGATCCAAATGCAGCGTGCAAGGGAACACTGTTACACACACTGTGCTCAGGGATATACACATGCACGTGAACCCCACACCACAGATATTTCCATGTCATTGTTTCATGGAACTCCAGCAATGGCAAGGGTCAAGCTGATTTCTCCCTCTTCTAAACTTACACCACAAGTATCTGTCACTTAGATATCCGTGCTTCTACAGTGTGAGTTGTTCTGACTACTTTTCTCAACTCTTCTCACAGTCTATACCAGATTTAGTAATGGTCTCAAGGTCTCCCTATAATATCCACAAGCTTTTATTTCAAGCTCAAAAGACCAAGATGCTTCAGAAAAAAGGTGGAATATGACTCAGAAACGTAAGTTTCCTTCGAAAGTCACAAAGTATTTCCTTCAAAAAGTCACACAACTATTTAAATTTGAGTAACAGGTAACAGTTAACACATATCTCTATATGACATTATGTTAAAAAAAAAAGACAACTTCTATTATTTTATGTGCATTTTTACAGAATGAGTTATTTCATTATGACTGACTTGAATTGGAGTAATTCAACACTTGAAAAATGCAAACCTCGCAGATTACAAAGCTTACAATTATGGAACCGTTCCTGTGGAATTTACTTATCAATGGAATATGGAATTCTTATGAATTTACTCATAAATTTCAAGGACTATATTAAGTGACAGGTATTTCTTTTGAAGCATCTTTCATTTGATTTAAGCTCCAAATTTTGCTTTCAGAGACATCTGTATAGCTTCCACCAAAACCAGAGTTGACAGAGACAGCTGAAAGCAGTTTGATTTGGAAAAAGAGACAGCATATATAGGCAAATTTATCTAAAACTCATTTAAATGATAAGTTTAATCAAAGGCAGCACTTTGACAAACTGCACTCAACTAGCTCAAATTATCTTTTACTGATTACCGCTGGAAATTTATCTCACCTTGCATATATTGCAAGATCATCTTCTGAAGGGATATCTGAAAGATTGACTCCATACACATCCTTTGTTGATTGCACTACATTCTGGAATGTAAGAAAGATTCAGACTAAGAATACCATAACAACATTCAAAGAAAGTTTGCTCTTAAGAAAGAACTTCATTACAAACCAAAATATAATTTCAAAAGTGCAGACAGAAACAAACAGGTCTCTCCCATCCACAGCAATCTCAGCTTACATATATTTTTTTAAGAAAATAATTTACTAAAAAATATTAACACATTTATTCAACAAGTAAAGAATTCTTGAAAGATAACATCAGATAAAACAACATATTAGGAGAATAAATTATAATCACAGAACATAATGGTGTAGTTATTAAATTCTATTCTGTGTTCAAACTTAATATAGAATAAATCATATTCGTTCAGAACATGCTCCCACATTTGCTTTCACATTTCCTGCTGTCAATTCTGCAATAATTACAAACCTCAGGTTGAACAAAACTATTTTTATTTTATACATTATGCAATCATGTCAGTCAACTATAATAAGGAATCAATGCACATGCAATAGTTCACTAACTGTGTCTAGTGATTCAGTGCTAAACTGAGGGGGGCTTTCTGACAAGACACATGTGACTGTGAGTCAAATATAAAGACAGTTTTCTTTTTGTTAAAAAAAATTCAAAGTCAAAGAACTTCAGAAAGGTAGGTCCTGACCAGAAGTATAAATGCATTTTTTATTAACTCGTCAGAGATGTGAACAGAAAGGAAGTAGCTTTTTGGGTTCCCCCGATAATAAGGACTGGCATGAATGAACAATGCAAATTATGACTAAAATTCAATGCATGAAAAGGTGCTAATTAATTGGAATATATTTCTTCATATCATTACTAAAAAGTCAGAATAGCTCACCCAATTTTAAGCCATTGAAATTCAATAATGTTTCAAATCATACTCTGTGTTTACATGCATCTTTCATTTAAGCATCTTAAAAATCTACAAAAGATATCTTAGGTCTGAGTGCTGAAGTGTGTTCAAAACAGAGGGAAAAACTGATGTGAGATAAATTACACAACAGTATGAATCAAGAATAAAATTTTAACTTGGATTTTTGTTAAAAAAAATCTAGAAACAATCTGATTTGCTGGAGAACAGGTACTCTGTTATTCAGAGATAATGGAAAACTTTCAGATAAAATATCTTGCATAAACACAAATAAATAAATGTGCTTGTACTGGCTTAGGAAGAAGACACTATTGTACTACTGAAGGCTGAAAATCCATTATCTGAGAACACAGAACCCTAGGCTAAAAACTGAATAGAATCAAAACCTGAATTGTGGCAAAGAAAAAAAAAAGGCAGTTTAATTGTCTGTTGCCTATCAGGCACTACATTTTATGCTAAGGTCATAAATACTCAATTTTCTTCAGAAGTGATAACATGCACAATACTATAACCATTTAAATTAGCTGTGACTTTAAAAAAAACCAACCCCCTCAGACAACATAAGTATTTTCCAAATTTCTATTGTTTCCATTACCATAACCTTTTGCTAAGAAATTTTCAATGGTATCTAAAATGGATATCTACAAGAAAGAATTTGAAGAACTATTACATGAACTAATAAAAAAGGTATTTCCATAATTCTTTATGTAACTCAATATTTTCATTAAATAAGCACCCAAGGGATTCCAACAAAATGGAAGTTATGCTAGCAAAAAAAGATTAATAGCCCACAACTGAGAAGATACATTCTTTCCACCTGACTGGGCAAATGCAATTTATTTCACTATTTTATTCACTGCCATTATCTTCAACCTTAGTAGCAGTAATAGCACAGGACCTATGCAATAACATTATCATGCACATTTTTGAAGTTAGCTAATTTTTTTTTTAATGCCAGACCACATAATTATGGAACAGTAATTTAAAAGTGTTCACATAAATCAGGTTGAAATTTAGACAGAATGAACATTAATTTACAGTTAATCAACCTAAGCAAGTGGCATCGTCCAAAAGGAATTGCTTTGTACTTCCAAGAGGTGGTTCTCAGGACCTCTCAGGACATACCACATGTCTTTCTTTGCTCCAGATCAATCCCATGGACTAAATGTTGATTAAGTAGGTAGATCGTGTACATTCCTGGAGAAAAGGAAACTCATTTGCATGCTCGAAGGCCACCTCATGATGTCTGCCAGAGCATGGTAAGGGACAATAATCAGAAGTGCACTGCTGCTCTGAATTAACACACTAATTGAGGTGCATTTTACATTATGTAATGACCCAAATACCTTCCAAATACCATAGGTTTCTGATAGTAATTTTCCTTTTTTTTAATGCTATTTTCCTTAGTGTTTCACTATTACACAACAAGAAGAACAGAAAAGGTTTACAAGCAGTTCTACTGCAGTTATGTTAATATCTACACAAAAAAAGAATTACTAGGGAGACCTTTTCCACTAAATTCCTCAGTGCTTTACTTCTGACTGTTCTATAACATTTTTTAAGGGAGTGTGAATTTTAAGCCTTCTTGCCTAACACAGTAATTTCTTACCTCTGTAATTTTTGTATTGTCTCCTGTATCAGTCACCTTTACTGGAGTTGAACGTTGAGAAACAGCACCTTCATCTTCTTTATCTGTCCCAGAATCATCTTCAGAACTACTTGACACTGCTTCCTCGCTTGGGGGTGGAGGAGCACTGGCAGCTGTTTTGCGCTGCAGCACGGTTTCTTCTCTATTATTTTTGTTCCTATTAGGAAAGGCAGTGTGTATTTATGAAATCAGCAAGATATTAGCAATGAATATTTAAAATTCCTGTTCTTGGTTACAATCTTTCTGGGGAAATAATTTTTAACCTCTGGGGCAACTTTTTGCTCATCTTTTACAATCCCCAACTGATTTCTCTTCTTCAGTCTCTTCTTATTCCAGAACATTTAAAGAAAGCCCAGAGGATTCCATCAGCTTTTCTTCACCAATTCTCTGATTCTTTACTTAAATCCCTCCCCACAACTGAATAAATAAAAAGGAATAAAAATTAATTGAGACATAACATCTTTGGTTTTGATCTTGGAAAAAATTTCACTGTCTGATTAACAACAATATCCACTCCTATAGCTTTCTTAATCTTGGTTCCAAATCTTAATGGTAATGTCACTTTTTTTTCCTTCACTTTCCATACCTCCCCCCTCAATTCAGTTCTTTAAACAGCAACATTTCTTTATGCAGTATGTATGTCTCACTCAAGAAATTCTGGTCAGTATAAAGAGGTGCCTCATTTGTAAGAAGCCTTCCACACACAGCATCTCTGTGTAAGTAGGCTAACACTGGATTTAACTGTATGCACTCTGAAAGGTGCACATTACTTCACCCATCAGAAATTACACCAGCCTTATGTCCTCTGCATCCTCTCCTACTGGCCACAGAAGGGTATTTAGTTGCAATTTCCTCTCAGACACTGTTACAATCTTTCAGGGAAGGCAGTTAATGAATAGACGTTAACTAATGAATAGACAGTTTATAGACAAATCCCTGGAAATAGGGAAGGAACATCTCTTCCTTGTTGCAGTGACTGTCCCATGTATCACTGACACGGTGTGTCACTGTGACTCACTCCAAAGAAGACAGCAGCATGCTAAGAGGCTGTGAAAACAGCACACAGATTGATGCAAATGCTATTTGGAGATGCAGGTCTAGTGCTCTCATCAGCATCACTTGAGCCCTAGTGGAGCACACCATGACTCTCTTACAGAGTGCTGCCTCTTGAAGTCAAACTCACACAGCAGTTTATCCCTGTACTGAATTGGCTACACTTTATATGCTCAAGGAACATGTATAAACAATTAGGGGAGTCCTTCCAAAGGTTCTGATCTGAGAGCATACCCCACCCCCGAGGACATTATTATATCAGAAGAAATCTTAGAGCTGGAACAAATGTCTTGGGAAAAATAACACCACGGGCAAGTTTGATTTCTGACTCAGCAGAACCTGACATTTCCTCGGACTGAAATTTACAGAAAGTTATGAAGATATAAGCATTCTTTTTAGGGAAAATTAAGGTGCTTTCCCCTACTTCTCTAAATGAGGTGAAGGTCACAAGAAAAGCAGTCCTTTCTGAAAGCTGAGGAATGGAGCAAGTAGCCAAACACTGGTAAGAGTGTTATCCTCACCCCTCTCCCAACACGCACTCAGCCAAGATCTAAGTGTCCTTGGGACCCGAACACTTACAGACAAAAAGAGATCACCAAATCCTTCAGAAATGTCTTAGATCAAAAGATGATGACAAATGTGCAAGGCAAAGGTACCAGCTTTTGCAAGGCTAAATATGGGTAGGGTGCAAGAGTGAAGCCACCTTTTACCCTACAACACAGTCAATGAGAAGCCTCATAAGTGATGCACATGGAGTCCTGGAAAGTGGCTTTGATGGAGCTGATTCTGTGTCTCACATCAATCCCTAAAAATCACAGCGAAGAGCTTGAAAAAAAGTGCCTGAGAAAATTATATAATGGTCAAGAATTTAACGGAGTATCTAGAGACAAATTATAATTTTAGTGTCAATCCAAAATCTGAGACTATATCAAAGCAGAAGAATAAAGCTTATCCTCAAAATACACATAAACTCACAATTCTTAGCTGAGATAAACTGTGTAACAGTTGAACAGTCTTCCTGTTTATTCCCAGCGGCATGAAATGAGATTCTACTGGCAATAAGCAGAGTCTGCTCTCAACATTTATTACAATGAGACCCTGAGGATCAGAGCACATGGGACAGTCCAATGTTCTAGCGTTTAACAGAACGGCGAGTTTCCAGAGGAATTTGTAATGTTGTGACAGCACAGTAACTACTGACAAAACGTTTCCTTAATATGAGGTATCAAAGAGAGACCGAATTCAGGAAGATTCTGCATAGCCCTTGTGTGACACAGCAATCAACACAGCGGTGGAATAAATAGAGGAACAAAGCAGGTCCAGGATGCAAAAGCAGCTAAATGAAGCATTCATTTGTCCCGGTAACTGCTGCTGGATTGTTTCATAAAGTTTTATCAATAAATATTTTAATAACATTTTTTATCAAAGACTATGCTGAAATTGGCGTTTATTTCTGTTTCAGAATATGTACTATTTATGAAAAATTTATCATTTTTCTAAAGACAACAAGAAAATATGCACTGCTGTCAACTCCAATAGAGAACAGAGTTGCCACTAGGATGAAGAGATGATCAAATTTTAATAACTCCCGTATATTATAGATAAAAATCTTCTCACGAGTTTCACTTTGAGGAACAAGAGAAAACAGATAATATTAAGCAAGTCAGAATTAGGAATTTCTAGTGTCAAATAAAAACCTCAAATTAGATGTGATTTTCAAAGTGTACAATTCTACAGTATAACACCAATGAATTTTTTATTTCCCATGTAACACAGACTATGCTTCACAGACACACACGTAAGAGTTTATACATTTTCATTACAATTTCATTACTATTAAACCTGAACAAAATTTCTGATTTCAGACTTACCCCAACACAGATTTTCCAGTTTCATCAGGTTTACGAACAGTAAACGGACTCGGATCAATTCCCACATTCTTAGGCATAAAATCTCTGCCAAAATAGAAAGGAAAAAGTGTTCATGAACAAAGTTCAACACACAAAATTTTTAAATTTTCTGGAACAACCACCTCTAACATCTATCTGTGAATTTTAATAAAAAAATAATCGTAAAAAGAGATATCAAGTTCTAACTTTATCATTACAAGTTGATGTATATATAACCTAGGTATTTAAAAAGCTTTCAGTTGCATTATTTAATCCCACAAAACAGCTGCAAGTATCACTACTTGCCAGAGATGCTAAAACATTGTGCTCCATTCCTGTGCTGAAGAAGTCCTGCAACTCAGGGTTTCGTACATTGTTTTCAAAATGCTGCCAACACTCAAATTGGGTCAAACAGCCACATGAAACCTAATCTGCCTGGAAATCTTTAGCCAAACCATGATTCAGATTATGCTCAGAATATCCAGCTGATTGCTGCCAACAAAAAAACCCCCAAAAATATCTGGCCAGCTGTGAGAACTGGATGAACTGAAGAAAACAACTGCAAAACTAGAGCAGAACAATGAGAAAACAATTGTGTTGAAAGTAGCCTCTGTGATCTGAGTCAGCAGAGGAAAGTTCATCTCTCTGCCATCAAGTGCCCGGACATCAGGCACTCCATAATAAAAAAAAATTGGAACTCTAATTGCTATTTTAACAGACCTTTTTTTAGAGTAACATTTCCATGTAACATTGGGATTTAGTTTCAAGAACTTTGCTAAATTTGAACACATATTTAACCAAATAAATCAAATGCATACTTAATTCACACCAAATCACTTCCAGTCAAGGATTTAGAGCCACAAAACATCCCAATATACCGTGTAGAATTGGTCATCGCCAAGCAGAAGGTCTCATCAAAACTGCTCAACTCATATGGCCTAAAAAACTCATTGTGGATATCAATTTCCTCTTCGTATTTGTGGAATTTCTTCACTGTCAACTTGCGTCTGTTTTCAGCACAAGACACTGAGGGGGGAGAAAAAAAAGTAAATCTTTTTACTAGTAACTACTGACTCTTGCAAAAATCTAATTAAATAGTAGCCTGCTCACCTAGCCACCATACCAGGCAATTTTTCCTACAGTCATATCCCCTCTGAGACAAGGAAATGTGACATGAAGAAGATGCACTGCACATCTTTAATAAATATGCGTTATCAACCACTATATTTTGATTTCACTTCACGATGACAATTCCTAATAAAACATGCTCCACAGTACCCCAGAGAAATAAGACACACTAGCTATTTTGTGTCATCTGCAACAGGAATAGAACCACCAGCACGGATTATAAATATATGCTAATAGACAAGAAAAAAAGAAAAAACAATTAAGTGTGCCCTGGCTCATAAACATATGAAGGTCAAGTTTTAGCCACTTGGGTAGCTCTTGCAACCTGCAATTGAAAAATCCTATCTCCTTGGTGGCTGGGAGAGGGGGCAGGGAAGTATTTAGAAACCATTATGGAAACACTTTTTTTTTCAGATTTGGGATCTAAAACAGTTAAAAAGCATTTGTGAATAAAACTTCTTTTTGAAGATACTCTGCAAGGCAAGGAGCAAATATAGGTCCTACCTTCATCAAAAGGAAGAGGTAAATGCTTTAGCACACCTGCGGTCCACCAGTAAGTATAGCTGTACAGGAAAAACAGAAACACAACTGATACAGGAGATTGGGTCTTGTATCCAGCCCATACAGTTTGCACATAACATTCACCCATCCACACAGAGTCACTTTAGCAAACACTGCTGGATTGGATGGAGGAGCTCAACAGGCCCCTGCCCAACTACTTTGCTCTCAAATCAAGAAATTTAAACACGTGAAGCTCAATACAGGTACGGACAAAAGAGTGGTTTTGTTCCATTAAAAAAATACATCTCAGGTCCCTACCTCTACAGCACCGAAAATTAAGTCTTAGACCGTATCAAAAGTATTGATGTATTTCTCTTGTTCTGGTCTTTGGAGGGTGGGAGGAGTGGGGGGAGGGCATCCCCTCCTACTTGTTATTCAAATCCCAAAATTTAGGAAAAAGGTATGAAGAAATGAAGGTCAATGATAATAAAATTGGATGATTGCCAAAGCAGCTGACTTCTACACAAAGAAATACATTTTGATGTAACAGCTGTCATAAATCTGAGAGCTGTTGGCATAACTAACAGCAAAATTCAATCCCTCCTGGAAGCTTATTCAGAATTTCTGTAAAACAACAAAGGAAGTCAAGCAACATTCATAAAACAAAGCATGTTTTATCTTTCATTCATGTTTACACATTTTTACTATCTCTTCCCAAATATACTTTAATTTCTTCTCTAAATTATTCTGATAGTTTCTTCTATTTCATTACATAGAATGAAAACACAGTTGTCTTCACTGATTTTTATTTCAAATAGGTGTGTCTTCACAATACTGTGAGGGCTGTAATCAGAGTGTTAATGTGGTTATCTCCTACTGCTGTCAATGTAGCCATCTGCAGCAGACACAATGGGTATATTCCCAGGGCCACGGATAGACTTGTTAGAGGGATTTAGGAGATGGTACAGAACAGGCAGGAAAACACACTTCAGTTCCAAGAACTGTGTATCTCCTAGACAGTGAGGAATGAGTTATGCCTGATGGTCCTGCCTCTTCTCAAAGTCCTGTATCAGGCCATGCTAGTAAGCTGCTTTCTCCAGCGCCTTGAGACACTATGCAGACACACCCAGTTTTGTTGCCTGCATAAATGATGAGTCACATGGCCACACAAAGTCTCCTTTTCCATATTCACCGTCCTTTCATGTGACTCATAAATTATACAGAAGTAAGATATGAATGTTATTAAATATCTTCCTCCTGATGAGGAGGCAAATACAATACAGGAAAAGCACAGAGAGTCAAAAGAAGTTTCAGTGGCAGGAAACATCATCTTCTATCTCCTGTATCCTTGATTTCATTATGAGTGTCATTATTTCTTTGTTGCTGTGCCCAAGGAATCCAAAAGAGGCACTACACAGACGGGCAGGAAAAAGTTACACAAAGAACTTCTCCAAATGTTTCGTAGAACCAAAAAATTACTTAGGGGAGGTTTTTTTCACATATTTATTTCACCTAGTTATTACATGAAGGTGTCATTTTGTTCACATAATGAAACATCTTGACTGTATATCATAACTACTCAGAAGAAATTCTGGTTAGAATGAAAGGTAAAACTAATTAACAAGTAAATGAAGAGTACCAACATTTCTTTTTAATATTCCACTTCATTTGAGAACAGTATCTGTGACAAATAAGAGACAGCTTTTTAACAGAGTAACAGATGAAAGGGAGACTAGAACATTTGCATATTTGCAATATATCAGCTGAATTAATTTTAGACATGCAATAATGTTCAGAACGAGTAGTCAAGAAAATTAATATTGCATGTTTAATGTATGCCTGAAGTAGCATTTGGTTGTATGGCTCATGTAAGCTACCTCTAAGAAAAGCCTCAGGAGACAATACAAGAGGACTGAAATTTAGAAAGAGCCCTATCATGTGCCAGCTGCTGCGACAGGTTAACAGAATAAGCAGCCAACAGGGACTGATCGCGCTGTTTAAACACTTGCAGTTTTCCCCAGCCAAAAATCTAAATGCAGATATTCAGATCTACCATTTGTACTAAAGAGCTTTAAGGCTCACAGAATGAACAAAGATAAAACCAGCCAAAATCCTAAGGGATTATTTAGTTGACAAGTTGAGTACTGTCCTTTTTGTTAAAATGGATTTTTTTTAACGCACGGTATTCATAGTCTTCAACAAAATCGTTTCCCTCTGTGAAGCAATCAAATTACTTTAAATTTTTTATACTTTATTACTTCTGTGTATTACCATGCAACTACAGTGGAATGCAAATAAAGAAAACTAGTTTTCAAAACAGGCTAGACGTAGACTGAAAGGAAGGTAGAAAATCATGGATTTCTTGGTATGCACAGCTTCAGACTAAGTGCAGTACAAAGGAAAATAAATGTTATCCTCATCAAATAATCTCAAATTCAACCATTAATAAATCCGACAATCAAGAATGCACCTGTATATTGTTCAGTGGAATGTTACTACATTCATACACAACTGTACTTCAGTAAAACAGTGAAACATTTTACACTGAACTATAGAATTTCATATGAAATTAGACTCCTTTTGAAGTACAACAGGAAAATATCATACTAAAGCAAATCCTTTGAAACACCAACGTTCAGCATTTTTTTGGTAATCTCTTGAAGGTGGTTTTTTTTAAGCTTTTGTAAAAACATAAAAAACAGTAAGCAAGTTTTTGACAGGTTGACCTAATTATTTGATTAGCAATGTGTATTTTTAAAAATTTATGAGAGCAATACCAAACAAAACAAAGAACAGCAAAATACCTTTGCCTGGTCTGTGACAGACCGAGGGTGTTCTTGTGATGCAAATAAAAATCAGTGGGAAGCTCCCAGAGATGTGGCTTTCCTTCTGCAGGCTTGAACACTCCCAGAAAGAGATTGATAGAATCTTGCCTGTCCGCATCTGTTAGACAAGAGGCACACTTAACACCAGGAGCACGGCACAGCTCAAGCCCCTTCAGACCCTGCTTCTCTTCGCTCCTCAGAGTGTCTGTGCCCTACAACTGCTGCAGGGCCCTCTGGGCTTCAAGCAGCACAGTGGAACCTCATTTAGAGCAGACCTCCTGCCACACTGCAGGGCACATGGGGCTGGCACCAACGCTGCCTCTTCCCTTGGCTTCTCCCTCGGGAGCCCAGGCTCGGCAGGAGTCAGACCTTGTGCTGCAGCTCCGTCTCCCACTGCTACCTGTTTGTGTGTGCATGAAGCACGTGCATGGATTCAGGCATGCTTCAGGAAATCTGACACACCTTGGTGAATTTACTGCAGCCTAAATAACTGAACAATGATTTAATGAAATTAAACAATATCCGTAAAAGGCACGTTTCCAACAAAACATACAAATGATGAATTCTTTGGGATTTTCTTGCCAAAACATAGTAAAATGATTAAATTTCACACACACCTTTTAGTAATTTGGACTTGTTTCCTGTTGGTTTCAATCATCAATTTGGCTTGTCATATTCTAAGCTCCACCAAATTATTACTCGATACGTGTCTTATTTTTTCTCATCCGTACAGCTTAATTAGTAGTAATTATCCTAAGAGCTTTGAGGTCAACAGATGAAAATATTTTCTTATAAGAGTAGATTATTTTTAGATTTATGTATTTTTAATGACAGACAAACAAGATATGTGTGGCTAAGAGATTTATTTAGGAGGCAGTGATAGCAGGCCTCTTGTAACCCTGCTCCGAATCTTATACACTGCATGACTTCAAGCAAATCACTAAAATTTTCTGAGTCTGTCTAATTCAGGTACATAAAATACATAAGCATTAAAAAAAGTTTCTTGGATCAGAAACACAAGGAAATGCTGATTGATGAATTGGCTAGTCCTCAGATTTTTATTTGCATTTTAAAGGATATATGATGGACAGCAATAATAATAATAATAAATGCAGTACAGCAAATCAGAAACTTGTTCTAAAACTGTTTCCTTTTTCTCTGCTTTCTTAGAAAACTTAAAGAATAAAATGGTCTCCCTCAATGTGCCACATTAACAAGCTAGCTGTTGCCATCTGAACAGGCAGTGTTGGACAGTGAACCTTTAAATTTCATTGAAACAAGTATTTTAAAACTCCATACTAAACAAGCAACAAAATAAATATGACATTGAATGCCACATTTCAACAATGTCATCTTCAAGCACAAGGAATGCATAAAGCACCAAAAATATTTGCCTCAAATCATAAGTAAATTGGGGAAAATGTGCAGCACCTTTAAGAAAATTTAATTCAAGGACAGTATTGACTTCAGTACAGACTAATGTCTGTTTATGTACTTTGCTGCAAGTTCATTCAGATGACTAGATGGAGTTTTTTTATTTCTACATTCTTTTTCTTTTTGTAACATCTTTTTTAGAACAAATTCTTTCATTACTAGAAGACATGCATATCATGACTATCCTTGCAAGCAGATCCCAACCCCAAATGTGGATCTGGAACTTTGCTCAGGCTTCCACCTAACCATTTCAGTGGCTGGCATAAAAGTGAACAGCTCGGAGATTTGTTCCATCTTCTATGTCACAGTACAGGGGACACTGCAAGAGTGCTACATTTGGCTCATAAGAACTGATGAAGCCAGACCTTATTGCCAATGCAAACAATAAATGACCACATCACTGAAATAAAGAAGTTCTCCCTTTCCCATTTAATTTGGGCAAATATGACACACGAATTATATGATTTGCATTCAGAAAAGTTACTCTGAATGGTGTGCTCTCAACATTGTTATACACACAGAAGCAATAATTTCAGCCAAAGAAATCAGAGATTACTGAAGTATTTCTAGCCATTGTCCAGTTCACTGTTTTAAAGTTCACATAGTCTCTAAATAATTGCAGTCTACTAGGAAGAAGGAAAAAAAGGTACTTCCACTCCTGGCTGTGCAACTTTTGTGAAAAAGAGTAATAGAGGACTGATACAATATTTATAACACAGTAACACTCAGTGTTTGCCCTTCTGACATGTCTTAGACTGCCCTTTGATCATTCTTTTGGATCTTTCTCAAGACTTCTAAACACACAAACATTTTTTTTTGGTTATTTTGCATAAGATAAGGCTCAGCATTTTTCAAAGAGGTTTTCCCTTAGCAATGTTGCCCAGAAGAAAGTAGAACACTCAGTGCTCTACTAATGAGTGATATGAGCTAGTAAAGGAGTAAGTTATTATTTTACAGCTTATTTAACTGAAAAAAATAGCTTATTTACTTGAGTTTTGAATTTAATTTTGTCTTTTCTACCACAGACTTAACAATTTGTAGCTTCTATTCACACAAAACAATTACACGCATTACAGCTTGCTTTGCTTTGAACCCTCAAAAGCATCACAAGAAATACTCCACATGAAGCCTTCTACCCATGTTTAGATTTACCAGTTTCCCTATATTTGCTGAAGACATTCTGTTCAAGATTTTAACACTCTGTAACACCCACCTGCTTCTCCATTGATCCTACAAATGCCACTGGCAGATGCAGTGCTACATGGGTGCATTTTCTAACTGAAGGGCTGCATGCTACAACATAGGATAAACAAACATCTCATCGAATCAGAACACCTATATGAGATGTTACTGAATCACCTGGAAATTACAGTATAGAGGAACTCTGTCATAAGATCATAGTGTAGATTACTGAAACATCATGAGTAAGATGATTTGTAAACAATAGCTTAAAAGAAAGCAGTTACATTTACCTGAGAAAGCATTACTATAGTATCTTGAGAGCGTTTGCATAATATCTTTGGAATGCTGAGTCCATGGAGCTATCTTTCTATACGTTTTCACTCTGTGCACAAGCTGAGAGCCTCCATACTGCAGAGAAAGTGTGTCTCCATGATCTTCATATAATTCTTCAAATAATCTGAAGGAAAAGCAAAATGTGTCATCTATCAAACTTCTGAATAGAATTTTTTAAGAGAAAATATAATAAAGTCTTTCTGCAAATGCAATACAGTTCCTTCTCCTTTATTCAGATAAATATGTGGAAATTTTATTCAGACATAATAATTACTAAGAAGGTTTAGACTTTGAGATTTTCATTACTTTTTAATATAACAGAAGAGGTTCACAGAAACAGAGCATGCAGTTGTTTAGATTCAGGAAGAAGATTAACATGCCCTACTACTTAATGGGGAGAAAATAAACAATATATCTTCACTAACCAAGGCATGTTTAATACACTAGAAGGGACAGAACATATCAGAATCTCAAGGCTACATTTTCTGTTAAGTACACCGGGAATGAAGTTAGCATAACCTTCCAAAAATCTCCCTAGTTACAATAATGATGGCTCAAAGGTACAAAATTAATAAACATGACTTGTAAGAAAAGTGTTTGGCAGTCAGGTAACATTTGCTGGAGCTGGAAAACCTTGGTGTAAGCAGAAGGCAAAAAGAATTGTTTAAGAATTGACTTGAACAAGGAGAGCTGGCTAAAAAGCAAAAAAGTCCTGTGGCATCAGAAAGCTGACAGTATTCAAACTGGGAGCAGTCCAAAGAGCAAAAATTAAACAAGCTTCCTATCAATCACAAAAATAAGACAATGGTCTCAGAAAAAGAGGCCGTCTTAAGGAGATGGCACTCGGTCTAAAAGAGAACATTGAAAAGTGCTTCTCAGAAATGGAGACTATGGACTTGCTTGAGCAAGACAATGACAAGGATGATATTTTGCTAAAAGAGACTGGAAGTTTAGTTAAGAGACAAAACCCCCAAAACAGAACAAAACTAAGCCCCAACCTCTCCCCAAAACTAAAAAGCAAACCCAACCACTAAACCTGCGGGAATGCGTTTCACATCAGTATAGGAAGACAAAGTAACTCAGACTTCTACATGTAATACCTGTAGAAGAAAGAAGTCCTTGAGGAGTGAAAAGGAAGACAGAAACAAACAACCAAATTAAATAAAAAAAAAAAAAGGCACCAAAACAAGACAACAAAAGCATTCCCCTAAGAAAGTTTCCAACAAAGGGACAGTATTGCATATGTAACCTAGCAACCATCTGACTGAAGTTCTCCTCAAAGGGATCGGGATGAAGAACACTTATCTGAGCAGCAAATCAATTTCTGTAAAAACTAAATAGCTGTCCATCAAATCTTCTGTCCAAGGTCAAGTACAATAAGATCAATTAGGAGGAAGCAACTGCTAAGTAACTAAAAAAACAAAAGAAAAACCCCAAAACAGACAAAAAAACCCCCCAAAGAAATAACCCAAACCCCACTTGCCTACACACCAATTGTGCAGAGCTCATGACACCATGTATGAGAATCTCATTTGTTTCTTTGGGTTTGGTGGGTTGCTTTGTTTTTGTTTGACCAGTAGCCCCAGGAGGCTGCACAGCAACTGGTGTTGGCAGCAGAAATTATTTATTCCCAGAGGTAAACGTGCAGCTCCCAGCAGCTGAGACATGGTGGATGAGAGGCACTGCTAGCACACCCAGGAAGCCACCAGTGGGTGCTCTCCCTGGCCACCAGGCAGAGGCCAGGAGCCATCACTTGCCCAGTGAACCAACATGCTACAGGTGAGGTTGCTTCTGCAGCACATACCAGCTCCAGGCACCAGGAAAGTGCTGGAAACCAGTGGAAATAAAGAGGAGGAGCTGAAGCTATGTCTCAAGTAAAGGGGACAGAAGCCCAACTATTTGTGTTTTCTGAATGCAAGTTAGGTCTCCATGCTCTAAAACTACCAAACCACTAGTTTTGATCATCAATGAAGCCTTAAGTTTCACAGTCACGACAATGGTTTAAAGAAATAAAACCACAGCACCTTAAAGATGCTTACATTAATTTCTGAAGCGTATTTACAAGTTAAGTAGCTTAGTTCACCCTGACCCCCAAAACATTTCAATACAAATGCGGGGTTTTCATAAAGGGTTTGAGGATGCTTGTATAAATACCATTGACACTTGATCTGAAAGAGCAATTTTGCTGAAAAGCTTTTCTTCAATAAATCAAAACCCATGAAATTTTTCCAAAGAAAAAAGAGGAAATAGCAAGGTAAGGTGTACTCCTATACAGTCTGGCATTGTCCATGAAAGTATGTATTTATTTCAGTTTTCACTTTCAGTCAGCATTTTGCCTCAAGCAATTGAAACAAGTGTAAAAGACTGGGATGGAGGTTTTCTTAAATTTATTTCAAAGGAAAACAGTTCTCTTTAAGTTTAGGCATATAAAAAGAATAAAGTCAAGCAGTTATCTCGTAAGAAGACTGATTAACATACTTTTTCCAGAAGACTGGACTTTCAGCATGACTGGATTTTCTCAAGATTTCAAGAATGGAAGATTTTTTAATCTTGGATGAATAAATATTAAATCATTCCAGAAGAAATAACTGTATGTTTCTTCTACATGGTCATAATTCCCCCTAATCTCTTGACTCAAAATTAAAAATTCAAACTATGACACACTCTCTTAGTCCATCTTACCTTACAGCATCTGTATCGAATTGCAAATTTGGTTTATCAATCAATCCCAAGGAATACAGCTGGTAGGCCAAAGCACATTTCCCCACCATGAACTGGGCTGTGTTAGTGCGATCTAAACAGTCCACACAATTCGTTCGGAGAACTCCAGTCTGGTAAAGCAATCCAAATAAAAGATTTATCTTAATCAACAAATTACTACACTCACGATTATTACTTTTTTACTACTAGCTGAGTCTTATCAAACCTCAAGTTATGTCTTCACAAAGATTTGAGGAAAGACATTGCTAATAAAAGTTAAAGAGCCATTCACCTCTAGCAAGGTGATTTCTAGCAATTCACCTCTACATCAGACTGCTGTCATGCCTACTTTCAAAATATTCCTGCTTTTATCATCACACCAACTGGATGTTCCTTCAACTCACAAACAGCCCTGAAGAAGTCACAATTTGGATGCGACTCACAAGATGTCTAGTCACAGATGAACTGTGATCTCAATGCTTACATGTATGTCACTGGTGACTCTCTAATTATTAAAGATAAAATAATCATTTTCCTACTATAGGTAAACCTGTAAGACTAACATAAGAAAAATCTAACTAGGGTTGATTTTTTTTAAAGACATCAAAGTCTATCTGCTCTGCTGTTTATCTGCCCTCAACAAACATATCCCAGTGACCAGCAAGAACAGGAATGGTCACATGCTCTCTAACTTACAAGAAGTACAAAATTATGAATGGCAAGTCAAAGCAACTAATGCTTCTTAAGAATATGCCCTGCATTCAGAGTATAAAACCATAATATTCAGGTACAAATATGATACTGTATGGTTTGCATTTCAGTCAGTACTCTTCCAACCTTAAAGGAAGACATGTTTCTAGTTTCACTTTCTTTTAGTGATGGAAACTGTAACAATGTACAGAAAATTCAGCACCGGTGAAAATGTCAGTAACCCATGTTCATGTGTATCAATATGTTACCAGGGTTAAGTATGCTTATTCCTCACTACTTCTGTATAACATTTTATGATGCAGTTTGCTAAAATGCTGCTGGTTTAACTTTCACTGCCCTGGTAACATTACAGACTAAGCAGTAATGGAAACTAGTTTAAAATACAAGCATTTCTCAGACTAAGTCCAGCAAAGATACAATTCCAACGCCATAAGGTTTTGGGGTACCACGCAAGAACTTTAGGCCCTAATTCCCAATTAGATTTCTAGGAAGGACAGCAGCGATAATGTGTACCATAAATACTTATTTAAGAGCAGACTGTGAGTCACCAATCAGGTATTTAAATGAAATGGTTCACTGTTCTTTGGGAGTGCTGATCTACATCACTACAACTATGAACTAAAAAAGCATATTTTAGTACCTGCAAGCGACCAGTGGAAACAACACAACCTCCCAGTTCATTCCACCTGAAAGAGACACAAAACAGAAAGACTTTCAAATAATTTTATAAAATAACAGATTGTATCACGTATTGATCTACTCAGTGACAAATAGTTCTGGATTCACAGGGACTTGAGAGACTTCATCTGCAGCAGTCTAAGCAAATACAGTTTCTATATTAAAAAAAGTTTTTAATTTTGTATTTATAATACCATAAAGTCCACTGGTCAACAGCAGACTCAGTAACCCTTAGATGACAATTATCTTATTGGTATGGCTCAAAAGAAGTCACTTAGTAAATTTCCAAATTAGTAAGTCTTAAAATAAGAAATATTTTAATAAACATAGAAATTCCAAACAGCTTTCTAAGGAATAAGTGCTATTCATTATGCATCAAATAAATTATAGGTACTTTTCATCTGGACGCAAGATACTGCAGTAGGAATCGGGTCGGTTTACAAAAAATCCAGTCTTCTTTACTACACTTTCTGCAATCACATTCAGTCTGTCAAGGACATTGCAAAGTTTGCTGAGGAGAGAGAAAAAAAAAAAAAGAGACTGTCAAGATACACTAATACTAAAAAAAAAATTCACTCCTTGAGAACTTTTTCCATAACAAAAATGATTTAAAAACAGGCCGCTATCACAGCTTTATTCATCCAACAGTAGTTATGTCTATAGATTTCTTATATTTTACAGGAAAGAGAGACTGACTGTATCTGAGCAATTTTGCTCCTTTTTGATAAAAAATATTACATAAACTAGAAGCAGAAGACATAAAAACCCTATAACTCCTTGATTTTTACATCACACTGATTTTTCTCTACCAAACTTTCTGTGATTCAAATATATGAATGAGGCAGAAAAGGATGTATGAACACAAAACGAATGCATGATTACAAAAAAGGATGTATGCTGAATCACATCCCCTTGTTTTGTTGGCAAGGTGCTGTTTTGTTCAGGAGCATTTGCTTCCATATGTGCATTGCAGCTACAAGCACTGGTACAGAAAGGATTTTTTCTACCTTTTGGTGTATTTGGCCATATCCCAGGGTATATATATAACTGCATGCTCTGGGGGTAAGAACTGGTTGAGATAGGTCACAGCAGCAACAAGTTCTTCACTGAGAATCCTTTCGTGCTTTCTTTTTTCACGTTCCTTTAGCAAAAAGAAAAGGAATTTAACATCACAATTTTCATTAACAAATGTATATAATCCCCACACATGCACACATATGTGTATGTATATATAATGGAAATCAAAAGTGGAAGCTGTAACAACAGCAGGCAGTTCTTCATAAATAGTACAATTAATTTAAGAACAGAAAAGACAGAAAAATCTGAACATTCTAGGTTTTTCACAATTGATCTGTATGAGTCGTAAAAGTCACCTGTTTCAACTGTGCATAATCATTGGCTGGAAAATGGAATGCTGTTAAGAGTAAAGAACACACAGAAACAAAAGTGGCAATGTAGATGAAATGGAGAATGACAAAAGAGAAGCAAAAAGATAGGCAGAAAGAGAAGCATTCCATTCAGTTCTGGAGTACAAGAGGACAAAGAGAAATTCTTCTCCATTACAGGCAGGAGATGGGGAACAAGAGCTCCCATCTCCCAGTCTTTCGATAATTTTTAAAAATTAGAATTCTGTTGCCATTGCCAGAATATAACATATGTTTTAATGGAACCATAGAATGGTTTGGGTCGGAAGGGACCTTAAGATCATCTAGTTCCAACCCCCTATCACAGGCAGGGATGCCACTCACTACTTCAGGCTGCTCAGGGCACCATCAAACCTGGCCTTTAACCAGGCACTCTATATTAGCATGGCTTGCCTCTCACTCCACCCAAACTAAACCCTGTCCTGAACCTATACTATAAAAACTGCTATATGTATGTTAACAGCAGTCTTAAACAAACCCAAGGGAAGCCTAATAAATAAATAAATTAATTAACGAGTTTCTAGATTAGACAGATACAAGAGGACGTGTATCCCATCAACATTTAAGAAATCGAGTACTTGAGAGAGAAGCCCTTAGCATTTGTGTAAAAGCAACAGATACATCCAAAAAAAAAAAAGGTGTTCAGTTTGAGGGCTTGCCCCTCCTTGCCTTTTTTAAAAAATGTTTTTAAGGTACATAAAGTAACAAAGGAACATGAATTTTAGCATCTTAATATTGAGCATCGACAGAGAGGGAGAGAAAGAGATGCAATGTCAGTTGCTGCATCAAAAGCCTTGTGGATAAAAGCATATAATTATTCACATTTCAAGGTCACAGGAGCCCAGACTCACACAATCACAACGGCTTTTAAAAGCTATGGCTGCAAGAGACAACATTTTCTTGTCAACAAATGCTATCCTAAGTTGATCCCACAGACTCCTGGACAGTCTTAAAAGCACTCCTACACAGAGCAGAGCCATGGAAGCAGACCACAGAAGATAAGTCTATGCCATAATATTTCGAATAACTCTACTACCTGCCAAGAAGCCTACAAACCTCGCTTTGCATGGAACCATACTATTTTAGTAGTTTTTAGCGCTAAATTAAATTTAGTGGTAAATTTATTCGGACTTAGATCTAAAGGGTAATAGAAAAAACCTGAAAAGAATAGTGAAGTTACTACTCTAAACATGGGAAGTTTTTTTCTGAAGGGCTGTAGTGGAAGCAGAGTTATGTACTATATCCTGTAGGATGAGATTTATGAAGAAAATATTCCACTTATAAGCTAATACTAGTTTAGAACATAACCAAGATTACACAGAGACTCTACAGAAAGAAGCATAATATTAAAAATTTAACACATAGAACATATTCAAAATATTGTACCTTCACAAGATTCAATATGATAATGGGAGAGCCAAATCTCTGAAGCATTTGGTCAAAGTGAAGAGCAGCAACATGGGCGTAAGGATCTGCTTGGTCCACTGAAACAAACATATTCAAGATGATAATAAGCGAGCTGTAGAATTTTCCCTTAATAGTACTCTTCACAAAAGACATAATAATTCTCTGGTAGTAATTACACACTTACATACTTTCCCCTCTTTTCCTGCAAAAGCTGTTAAAAAAATATTCCCTTTGCCAAATTGTAGGCAACTTCTTAAATTTTCATGAAATGCTTATAAAGATCAATTATTCTGGCCCCATTAATCTCAGCCCAGACATCTTCCACCATTTTCAACAGGTCTAATATTTTATCCACAATACTAAGATAAATGTAGCTAACTTCATACACAAAGTAAGTACAAAGAAAACTCACATCTTCAAACAGAAACTCTTCCTATTGAATTTCTCAATGTGAAGTCTAAGATGGAGGTTTTTTTCTTAATTTTTTAACCTTAAATTATGGCTTCCCAAAGCACAAGTGCATAGACAATTTGTTCATTTTTGCAAATTCAGTTTTCTTTTATTCTCTCAGATGTTCTTTTAGGACTAACCATAATCTATCACAAAGAATAATTTGTACACACGTGTTATGGGTGGCTTAGGCATCATAGTTGAAATATCTTGAGACCAGTACAGAGGGACAGACCCTCGAACCTGAACATAGGAAGAATAACTCCCCGCAGAAAATGACATAACTGAAGCATCATAAAGTATTTGTTCAGTTTCCACTTCATTAGCAACATCTCCCTAAACCAAACAGAAATACACATATGATGTAGACATGACATTCAAAGCTGCATGCAGTACAGAGAATTGATCATTACAAACAGAGCACAATTAAACTGTGAGACACTGAACCACAGCACTGAGAACAACACTGAAGGTTAAATTCCCATTTGTCCCTAATGTATATTACCATATTTCTATTTTTTCCCTCAGTTTGGGAAATAAGAGTATCTCTAAGTGTAAAAAACCAAAACAAGTGCCAATTTAGAACTATTAAATTCACTATTTTAAGAACAACTTTATTATGTCAATTATTACATTACAATGGAAAATGTAATGGTACCTGTGATAACATCATCTAATAGCATCATTTATAGCCAAACCCGTCACAACCCTCTAAACCATTTCAGCTCTTCAGTCAGGCAAGTTCAAGCTTTCATATTGGGGAGAGGCAGGAGGAGACAACACATAAAATCATATTTGACTCACCTCACAGTTTGCTCCTCGTTTCAGAAAACGAGTTCCAGCAAATTTGCTTGATCTTCTGGCTATCAGAGTGACATATATAGGGCGACCATATATTAAAAGTTCTTGAAAGGAAAGTTAAGGTTTACATGTCACATGCAATTTTTCGTTGACTTACTTTATGCACACAACAGTAAGTTCTAACAAAGGTGTATGAAACTGAAACATCTGATTTACTAAAATCACCTTAACTGTGAGGAGTATCACTTCCAAAAATATTTTGCAGCTGGAAGAGAACATTGCCCTTTCCAACAATCAGTTTTAAGAACTCTGAAAAGCGAATCTACATTGGAACACATCACCCACTTTTCAGAACATACAGAAGAGAAGCAGCTTTTTTTTTTTGTGAAATGACAATGGAGGTGAAATAGGTACAAGATACACCTAGCACTGCAAATGCTGCTTTTGTGAACACTGGGATTAAAGCTTGGGAGCTTAATTTTCAGATCAATTATATTAGTCCTTGGGAGCTTAATTTTCAGATCGATTATATTAGTCACCCTCTAATTACTTGTTTAGAAAAACAGATGAATTTGCAAGTACTTAAGGAACAACAACTGAAAGCCAGAGGCAAACAAGCTATGGATGCAATGGTGGCTTTCTTATAGTCTTTTTCCATTTTACTAAAACCAAACAGAATCAGATGCCTAGTGTGACTGTCACTGCTTCCTTAGTCTAAGGGAGGCACAAGAAAGAGGAAAGAAGACATTTGCTCACACACTAAGCAGCTGCAGGCATAATGCTGGTGGTCAGATCCACCTTTGATTGAGTAAGACCACAAATGAAATAGTGGTATATGAAAACAGATGTAGCTTTTTGTCTGGGGACTAAGCCAATGACCAACAGTCCTACAACCATAAAAAAGCAAAATTAAATTCTGCAGACACCACTAACCTTAACTTCGTAATTGTATTTACTTCCCCAAAAATTTTGAACTAACATGATACTGTTGATGAATAAATTAACAGTAATTTGTCTTTGTAATACACAAAATTCTTCTCACATAACAGAACATTTCTTTGCACTGTGGCATGCATTTGGACTTTTGCTCCTCCTGCTAAAATGTACATAGACAGATTTAACCATTCAAAATAGTATCTGGTCCAGAAAAAAGACTTTTACACGTCCTAGTTCTCTCCACACAGCAGGGCTGAAGTTCTATCATCGCCTTCAACAGAAAGACAGTGAATACAAGAATTTCTGCAAATCTCAGTTACTAAAAAATGTTTTAGAGAAGATTGATAGAAGACCATTTCTATGTCAATGCCATGGTTTAAACACAGCTGAAACCAGATCAGTCAGCAATTCAGTTCTGCTTAGCTTTTCTCTCTTTCCTCAAACATCTGTAAAAAAATGCAGCTGAGCCTAAAAATCCTTTCAAGTTCTTTTCTACTAAACCCCATGCTTATAAACAAAGCCTTACTGAAAATGCAGTCTTCCTGTATTAGGGCCATCTTACAACAACTATATTTCTTATTTAGCATAATACCTAGAAAAGTAATGAAAATGAAAGCCAAACAATAATTATAAAATTGAATGGTATTCATATGACAAAGAACTAATTCAATTTTCAAACTGTTATTTTAAAAACTGATAAACCAACATTCATTACAACAGTAGAAGGATACTTGATTGCCCACAGAATCCATGAATAATATACAGCAGCCAGTCACGATGAATAGCAGTTCTGACTGCTTCCAGAAGCTTGGCATTCCACACATACTTTTCGTAAGGCTTACTGCAAATCCCAAATACACCTAGGAAGTTGTTACAATGAAAATGCATTAGCAATTAAGAAACAAGCTCACCTGCATTGGACTGCTTTAAAATCCAGGACATTGGATCTTCATTTTGATTTTCCCTTGACTGCAACTCAATGTATCATTTACTCGCATCCTTGAGGTTTGCCAAACACAGATAATTCCAGGCACATGCTGAAGTCCAGCATTTATGAGGATCTGGAGTTTTTTTGTAGTTGGCAGTCACTGTTGTGATTGAGTGCCTTCACACAGAAGTTACTGATATACTTCAGTACTGAAAAGAGATCTCTGAATAGTAGCATCAAGAGATTTGATAACAAGGGAAATCAAGTTGTGAAATCCAGTTAAGGCAAAAATGCTCTTATAGAAGGACTTTATAAGCTTCTCAGTTCTGGGTCACCTCTAATTACCTACTAGGTTCTGGAAGATCATGCACATCAATCCTTTTTCACACAGTTCAACACAGTTTTCCTAATTTTTACTAACACCAAGAAACACAGCTACTGTAGACCTGCAAATTAAAATTCTGTTTCTGATATATGTGGAATCTGAGTCTTTTTCTGTTTCAAATATGAGGACCAAGATGACAACTGTCACTGAAAGGTGGTAGAGGGAATTGAATGAATCTGAAACTTAGAAGAAAAGAGGACAAGAATACTATTTCCTGTATTTTTGCACACTTTTTTCAAATGAAGTTTCTGACAGGACAATTTATGTTGTAGCAGTATGAATGCCAATTATAGCAGATAACTACAGCAGTCAAATGTTCCGCTGGAGGAAAAAGATGAGTTCTCCCTACAGACTGCAGGTGAAAATACAGCTGTTGAAAAAACTATTGCTACCTGGACCCAACTTACTGTAAGCCCAGAGAAAATTGACAGAACCAAAATATTTTCATGACAGAGTTTACAGACTCAGCAGAAACTGGTCACAAGCACTTAGCCAGCAATTTTTCCTCTTTCCTACTCCTAGCAGCATTACTTTGGTGAGAATTTATTCTTAAGTGATAGGTGGCTATTTGTTACACATATTCTATGAATAGATATGTGACTAGCACACACTGCTGATGGGGTCAAGGTTAGAGCATCTTCATTTCCTATTTTACAAAGGAAATGTTTTTACAAGGACATAAGAGAGACAGTGCCCTTGCAAGGATTGCTGAGAGATCTTGCAGATAAGAGTCTTTCCAGAAGAGGAATTACTGCTTTCTTCACTCCTTATGGTACTTTCTGATATTGTAGTATTTGATAACCAGTTGCTGGTATCTTGATATATATGACCATGTTACCAATATCTTTTTCCTGGGGGGATGGGGGTTTCATTCAACAGAATAAAATCCAATATTAAGAATTTCAGGGGAAACTTTCTCTGTACGTGCGTGTGTGTGGGCACACAAAGGAAATGGGAGAGAAAATAGTTTTTCTGTCGGGCTGCTCATCTTCATACTCTTATGAACATGTTATACCCAAACTGAAGGCTGAAGTTTTGAATTGAAATGAGTAATTTTTCTTAGACTTCTTGACAGGGGTTACTACAGCAAGATGACGCTAACTTCATACAGTTCCTCTGTTGTCAGTATTCTCCAATATAAAACAAAAAATGTATTGGTACGTAACCAGTTACTGCTTCCCACTCTCTCTGTAACTCACTCCCGTTGGGAGGCTCAGAAGTCAGCTGAGTAATCAATTGCTGAAAAATGTCAGCATGCTCAGTCATCTCCCTGAGTTGCAATGTAATTTAAAAACAATGACTACACACCTCTAGAAATCGCACTGTTCAAATTGAAATGTCTGTAATCGACACTTTACAAAATCTTTTATTAACTCACAACTGTCAGGAGACTACTGACCAACAACAGAAGGCCTGAATGTTTCTCAAAAGTAAACCTAAGTGGAACAAATTTAAAATGCACTCAATGCACTTAAAATGACCAACAACATCAGTTTAATTAGATGTGTTTCCTTACCACTTCCCCCTTGTGTTGAAAGTCCTTCATCTTCAAATATATCAAAACTCTCTTGTCGGGTCTGGGTTGTTTCAGTTTTTAATGTCTCAAGTGGCATTCTCAGGACAGTAAGATTATACTGAAGGGAGTGAGATAGATCATAGCTGTAACTGATAGACAGTTAACATTTATTAATAATTGTAGGTGCAGAGGAATTTCCTGAAAGACCTTACTCTCCATCTGTACCTATATTTAACATAGTACTATCTTATCCAATAGAAAAGACTTCTGAACAAGATACACAGATTTTGATTCTATAATGGCAAATCATACAAATAACTTCCAAACGAAGCTTTGCAAACATAGAAACTGTTTACAGTTTACAAAGACTGAAAATGTGTTTATATTCTTCTTTTAACTGAAAACTAAACATGCCTTTTGAACAAAGCATATCATGAAACTTAATTCACTATGTGCCAAGAAGCATTCCAGAAGTTTTAAGATAGCTGTTCTACCAGAAATATCCATATACATTGACAACCTCATTTTTCTGAGATTTAAGTGCTGCTACTTTCTAACTGCTACCTGAACTCAAAACAGCCAAAAGCCTGGTCCACGAAAATTGTATCTGTCCCCAAATTTATGATTGCAGCACAGATGCATCTTAAGACAGTGGCTGTTGAATAAAGAAAAGGGGTTTTTTCATTAGTTCCATAACAGTTACAGATTTTCCATCTCATTTCTCTTCTACTAACACTTTATACTAATTGCTTAATTTTTTAAGCTACTAGGCTTCTTCCCAAAGAGAAACCAAATGCACACTACACTTAAATCACAAATACTCATAGATTTCCATTTTAGTCTAAGACAGCATCAATGATTACTGGTTCTCATGTAAGTTCTAGATAGTCATTAAAGATCTAAAAAATTATTTAAACATTAGACATTTAGATTTATCACTAATGATAATAAAGTGTAACCCATGCATCCACCATATTTCCATAATGATGTCCTGACCCATCTGTTAGGGAAAAAAAAGTCTGTAACATGTTCTGCTTGCATATAACAGAATCCTTAAACAGTGTCCCAGTAAGAGACATGTTCAGGCTGTTTCCCCACTCTCCCCTTAGACCAAATGTTTTCTTATAACTGATTTCTAACTTTCCTCAGTATTTATATGAAAATCATGCAGAAAAATGTGTTATGCTTTCAGCCAAGAACAATTTCAATGAAGCTGATAAATTTAAAAGATTCTAAACAATAAGAAAGAATATTAGTATCGTCCTATGTTTCTCCTTTTGAAAGTGAAAATCAAGCTAAATATGCAGTTAAAACACAGAGCACAAAAACATTTTATGATAACGATTCCTGTAATGAAAAATAAAACATAATCAGTAAATTATCTGCCAGTAGGAAAGTTTTCATTTATGCCACGCAGGATTTGTGCCAAAAACACACTTTTGCACAAGTCATTAACTTTTTCATTTTTTTTCTGTACAAGAAATTCTAAATATGTACTTTGTCTTAATTCTACAGTTTCAGCTTGGAGAAGTCTTCGGGAAGACCTCACTATGGCCTTCCAGTAATTAAAGCAGGCTTATAAAAAAGAGAAAGAGCAACTTTTTACATGGGCAGATGGTGATCAGACAAGGAGGAATGGTTTTAAACTAAAACTGGAGAGATTTAGGAGGAAATTCTGTACTGTGAGCCTAGTGAGACACTGGAACAGGTTGCCCTGAGAAGTTGTGGATGCCACAACCCTGGAAGTCTTCCAAACCATGCTGGATGGGGCTTTGAGCCACCTGGTCCAGAGGGAGATGTCCCTGTCCATGGCAGCAGGGTTGGAACTGGATGATCTGTAAGGTCCCTTCCAGCCCAAACCATTCTATGATTCATTTTATGATAAATGTGTTTGCTAAAGTCATATAAGAATCTTCTCCTTCCCCTTCTATGTACAACCATAGAAACAGTACAAATTTGTCATCTCCAAGCAAAGGTGGTAGGAGTGGGGGAAGTCGTACAGTACTAGGGCTGGAAGACAATGCATGGAAGAAAAACTCAGGTTTTATACTGCAAAACATCTTTCACATGCAGAAGCATGAAACACACATAAAACTTGGGTAGGTTTTGTCTTCACAGATCCAGCTGTGACAAAAAGCCTTCATTCTCCAAGAGGAAACATCTTCTAGACTGATACACCTTTTGGAAATTGCAAGAGGGATTTTTAAATTAATTTTTTTTTTTTTAAGTCTTTCAGTCTTCTAACTACTACTGCCAGGTTTATCACCACATTTCTCCCATTTTTGTGCTGTCCCAAAAATCTCACGTAATAGTAGCTGGGACACAGAAACTTGTCTTAGGTACAGCATTTATGGAACAATAAGCAAGAGAACTGCAATGTGTAGAAGGCCCTATGAAAGACATACCCCATACAGGTATATCTTAAATGAGGACCTATTTCTCTGCCTTTGCTCCTGAATCAAGGCAAAGCTTTATCTATGGAAAACGAGACCAATAAAGAAAAAATAACAAGACAAGCAACTCCCCTGAAATATAATACTTTTCCAAAGAGAGAATTTCTGCATAATCTGGAAAGGCTGAACAGTCAGTGGAAACAGTAGTTCCAGTGTCTACTTTTTTCCATGCCATTAATGGTTCTGTATTTTTTACCCTAATGGAGACTAAGTTCCTAGCCAATTGGTTGAAGGAGAAAGCAGGTTCAAAACACACAGATGAAAATGGACAAGCAGCATGATCATGTGTCTTATTTCTCCAGAATATCAACCTAAAAGTCTCGGGTATCAAAAACAAAACCTATAATCTTCTACCAAGTCTAAGTGCACATTTTTTTTAAAGGAATAGTAACTAATACCTACCTAAAATAGAAGTTGCTAGAAAGGTCCACATTTTGAAATATTCTCAGGTACCTGGCAAAATAATTCAAGTTGTAAGAAAAATTATTATTTTAACCAGACACGCCGTAAGAAGTCATTCAGAGGATCAAAGAAAAGAAACTACACATTAATATTGCCCTATGTTCCCTTCCTATCTTACTGCAATTGTTTTGACAGGTAATTACACTAGAATGGCAGCATATGGATTAAACAAATCAAATAGCCTTTTTTTAAAAAAAAAAAACAACTACTGTCTACTCATATACATACTCTGTTTCTTTAAGCAGTTGTAAAGTTGTGGTTCTATTTTCCACATATGCACATCAAATTTTTCAGGACTTAAACAACCAAACTCTCAAAAATACTATAAAAGAAATAAAATTTTTCAGTTACTCTCAAATAAATGAACAAGAAAAGAAATATCTAGTACAATCTGGCACAGCCTTAGCAAATTCCCAGAAGAAACCATAACATTATCTGTGAATGATAAAATGGCTGACACCATAAATATGTAGGTTAGATAGCATGATCTGCTGCATACTAAGAGGAGAGACTGAGGTCTATGATCAACCCCACCTTAAAGTGGAAGCTTTTTTAATATTTATCACTGGCTTGGTTCATTACCTGACATCAGGTTATCAGAAACCATCCCTTTTTGACTATTCACACGTAGCACAGACTGAAAAGTAGTTTATCGATACTAGGTGCCTGCTATTTCACAGAAGCAAAGTTACCCAACCCTGATAAAAACATAAAGGTTCAAATTTCTGTCTTCATAAAAAAGTCCCCAAAAAGAAAGAAGCAGTTAAAGTTACCAGGGAATCTTTTCACCACCCTTTACAACTGCAACACTCACAAGATTCTGACAGCACAAAATCATTTAATAATCTATTCAGCACTTTTTGAAGGGCACAAAAGATCTCTTCAGGTGAGATTAACATCACGCAAGAGGTACTAAAAAAAGAACAGTGCCCCAAACAGTACAAACCAGAGTTAGCATTACTTTGCCCTTGTAGGAACAATGCTTATAATTTGATACTTCTTGGTGCAGATTTGCTAAACTCAGCTGGGACATGGAGATGTGGACAATAAACTCCAGAAGACTACGGCAGTTGAATTTACTCTCCAGTTTAGAGGCCACAGAACTTGTAGCCTATTTTCCATCCAACAAGATAAAATGGCTTGAATGACATATTAATACAAAAGAAGCCATGACTGAAATTTCTCGTAGCAGTTCAACGTTGCTTAGAAAATATTCAAAAAGTACACACTGATTACCAGCATTATTTACCTGGCCTCATCAGGATGACTGACTCTTACAGAGTCATTTGGAATGTAGATCATATTTGTATCTTCTATTTTATATATTGCATGACCACCAATATCTGCCATTTTTCTTCTTTTTGTTATTAACACAATGTAGTAGCCTTCTAAAAACCTGACAAAACCTGTTAAAAAAGCATTAAAATGCTTTTAGTTGCATGTTTGTGTTTATTTGATAAAACATATTCAGCAAAACAGTATCAGAATTGTTTCAAGACTTCAAAGAATTTCTGTTTGTTCTTAATGTTATATGCATATATATACACAGAGTCTTAAAATTCACTCCCATTAATCAATTAAATACCTAGGCTACTTATTTCCCCTCCCACTGTGGGTATTTTTAACACTAGGTAGCAGAGTTAGGACACTGAAAATTTGGAGTACGTTTCTGCCTACTTAACATATTTGCATTTGCTTTTTATAGGACTCTCATTGTTCAGAGTGAGGCATACTCTTATTTACTTCAAATACCAAAAGGTTAATTTTCCAGGGCAAGGAAGAATCCCAGTCTCCAATTTTCTTTTCAGGTTCTCGTATTCTCTGCTGGGGAGGGACACAGAACAGCAAAAGGAGTTGTGGGTACAACACCACCTTTGTGCTCTCTCTCCTTAACAGCAGAGAACTGAATTCCTTGACTAAAGCAGCATCTCCCCCAAATCGGCCATTCAGAGCATCAGGAGTACTCCTTTTTTTCCTTTTTTCTCTCTCAGATATCAACACTTGACCCTGCTGAAGAGCAGAAGGCTGAGAAGGTAGAACAGGCAGAGTCTGGCTTTACTGCCTATAAAAAGATGGCTTCTGAAGCCTCCACTCTCAATCCCTGCAGGGCACAGTCATGCTTCTTCATGGAGTGCCTTCTTTGGATACCTCTATTACGTATGATTAGGAAAAAGTGTAACAAACCTTTAAATACAACACAAATGTAGAAATTCAAAGAAAAATAGAAATACATAACCACCCCTGAACTCAAATGTGTTAATACAGTATAGTACAGCAGCAATATGCTTTAATACGTAATAAAATTACATTAATTAGCTTTTGGAGGTAGCTGCTTTGATAGGTGGCTGAGAGCTTGAAATTCACTCACTACGGCACTATGAACAAATAAACTTATTTGGGGATGGAGGTGATGATGATGACAACATGATGCAAATGGACCCTCATAATTCATATTTTTACTTGTATTTATATTCAGTTCTTTTAGCTTTGCATTACAAAGTAAAGAAGAAACATGAGGAGAGCACATATTTTCCTCCCCGTCACTGCTGGAGGCTGCAACGTGATCGAATGAACTGCAATCTTTTCTTCCACCTTATTAGCCCCCCTTGGAAAAATGCTCTCACCTGCATAAAGACAGGAGGCCCTGCTGACAATAAGAAACAAACCTTCCATTTGAAGCAGTCAGACTATTGAATTTCAGTTGTTAAATAGTAGTCACAGTTCTTCCTGTATCCTCCAGGTACTGAAATCACTTACGTGAACAGCCTCTATCCTTTGAATTTCACCAAACATTATACCAAAGTCTGATAAGGAACGGAGCCTTTCTCCTTGGCCTGGTTCCCTCCCTTTAAAAGTAATTTCTACATTAAACACTACACAGTAACTCAGCCCATCAGCACCCCCACTCTGAGTGCACTGAATGTGCTGCATCTGGTTAATGAAATAACTAGAGGACAGAACAAAGCTGTTCTGTGCAATTTTACAAAAAAAAATCCCTGTTCTTCTGACCTGAGCCAGGAGGCAGAAATAAACAACCAGCTGCATTCCCTCAAATTACATGTTTATACAGATATGGTCTGAATCATATAATTTGGAAGTATATCATCTGATAGAGAGTCTGTTACCTCTAAAAAGTCATCTAGAAATCCATATACCATATCTGTTAACCAATACATATGTGCAGCTACAGAACAGAACCTCTCCTGTTAGGAACAGTCCATAGAAACAGTCATACAATTGGGATGCAAAATTTTAATGGATCGCAACCACTTTCCAACCAAACACATTATCACATAATTAGATAGTGAGCACTGATGGCTTGTGCAAAAAAAACCCAAACCAATGCTGCAAGGCTGTTAGAAGCTCCTTTAGGTTTACCCACATTATGAATACTCTTAAATCAGTAAGGCACATAAACACCATCTGAGGAATTTTCAAAAAGCTGCATGGATTGATAAGTTCCAAAATGCTTCACAGGCAAAAAAAAAGACGAAGAAAGTCTGCTTAATTTGCCACTTTAGATTAGAATAGAATTTTATTATGTTTTGATTGTTAAGCAAAATTCAGGAGCATCCTTCAAAGTAACTGCATTCTCCACTTTCTCTGCAGCTTTGGCTTTAGATGTCCAGGTGTATATTGACTCTAATAAACCACAAAATATTCGTGGGAGCTGTCACAGCACACATTAACATTTACTCTAGAGACAGCAGCTATCAATACACTGACCTCGGTATCAGACAATAGGCAGGAAAGTAGTGACTTTCAGATGAAGTTAGAAGCTATTAAATCCTTGAAGCACTGCTTGAGAATTATGGACAGCTGAGCAGCATTTTAAAATTCAGCTGACATACCAGTCAGTTATACTTGTTCAAACATGAAAAAGAAATCTTTAAATATGTCACTGCAAAAAGTTAACCAAAAAGAAAAGTCATCTTTCTGAATAGCGTGTGATAAGGAAATAGAGCCTAATAAAGAACGTCAACTTTCATTTTCTTTTTAAAAAGCATTCTGTGAGCTCTGGAATTCAGGAGCTAGGTTCCACATGATTCGTATTCTAAGATCAGCTGAGTTTGGTGAGATCTTCAACCAAGTTTCTAGAGTTTGGCTATTTCCTAGATCTGTCCCTTACTGACAAAGAAAAGACTGGTTACAGCACAACTTTCACCCCTATACTGGCCACCTGTTTTCATAAAATACACAGAAACTTACTGATCTTTGAGTATGAAAAATTACTAAATCCTCTTTAGTTTTATAAATAAAAAAAATCGGGAGAGACAAAAGGATATGCAGCAGGACACAATGAGCCTCACCTCCTAGGAAAACAAAAGACTTTATGAAATCCATCAAAACACTTACCTACTATACCAAAAGCAGAGACGGCTCGAGACAACCCAGAAGAGCCCTTCTGCCCCATCTTTGTTCTGTTTCCCAGGTCTAAACGGCCGAGCAGCTCCCTCACCTCTTGCTGCGTATAAACATGCTTTAAAATACAAAGTCACAGGAGTTACTGTTTTGGTAGTTAAATGTTGTTTCATGTCAGAGAACAGCAGAATTTGCTTAATCTGTGAAATATACAATAAACCAAAGGCCTGCTCTACATTCTTTGTTTCCCATTTCAGCGCTACCAACAAGTAGCCAGTATTATTTGGAACAACTGGGAAAAAAGCCCAGCAAACTAAATATGGAGGCACTTACCTTATCATCAATTATAACCAAATCCTTTGGTTCAGTGCGATCTATTTTCAGAACACGGTATTTGGTTTCTGCAGGATTACTTCCAACTAGGAAATACCGCTGCATAAAAGAAAACCAACAAAACAAGTCAGAATATTATACAAGATAAAGCAACCAAAGCCCAGTGAAACATAAGACATCAGCAATGCCATTTACATATTGTCTAGACTAGTTCCATTCCTACTAACATCAAATATGCAATATTCCACATGGACTGTTAATAAACTGTTTTAGATGCCAGTATCTTAGGTAGGTATATTGTATACAATCAACCCTTATAACTTAAAAAGACCTCTTTCTCTCCTTTGTAGAAGGAGGGAAAAAAATTAAAATCAAAGGTTAAAACCTCTTTAGGGAAGATAAACTGTAACTTACACCACGCACTGTCCAACCATACCCTGCCCCAGCCATTCCCGTCTTCTCATTTGCTTTGTAAAATTTAGCAGAAGCTTATACACGAGTTTTTAACTTTTCATGGTCTAAAACTTCTGTTGCTATGTTGTACTCCTTTGCTATTTATGGCAACTAATCTTTCCTGATCCATACCAAACACTGAAAAATTGTAACTACTTCAGTACTGCAAGTTTTCTTCTATTTTTATTTATATCTGCTATGATAGTCTTCTCAACAATCTTCTTCCACAGTACGAAAATTTTCTGGTTAACAATACTACTGTTTAAAAAAACATTAGCTTTATTTCACATTTAAAATATGAAAGAGTGACCACAGATAAACACATAGTATATCTATTTTTCATGTAAGGAGATCAAACTATAAACTAATTTCTACATTTGGAGGAATTACCAATAAGCACAGGTTGCAGGACTGACTTGCTAAAAGTAGCTCTCATTCTTCTAATTCATTTAATCAGTGTGGTGTAGCACAGCAAGGTGGAACTCATTAATAATGCTCAGCCTAGTGGGAAAGCATGGCAAATTCATGTGGATCTATGCAGTCAGCTCCTAACTTTAAGTCACATGGATTTAACTTTAAGAGTCACATGGATTTAAGATGTAGGAAAGGAAATCAATAATCATATTCAGACAAACCTCACAATTTCACAATTTATATCAATTAGATGTTAAGAAACATCTTTACTCTCCAAATATTTAAGGTGAAAGAAGAACTTCAAGCCCTCTTCACCTTCCTTGAATTCACAAATCATCTAGATAGTCAGTAAGCTCTAAATAGGAAAATAAAATATTTAACTTTAAAAGCCATGAAAGGAAACACCACCCGCTCCTGGCTCCACCTCGTACACTGACATTACAGTGCTAACTGAGTGGTAAGTTTGGCTGTTTACTCCCCAATGACAGTAAGAAGGCCCTCCAAAGTCAGATGCCATCACAACACTCCCTCACTGAAGCCTCTGAGGCAGCACTTTGGCACAGGAAAGTATTTCCTACATGTTTTTTTTGGCAGTGATGTGCTGCTGTGCACAGCCCAGGCTCCCCAGCCTGCCCTCCTCAGAGCAGCCTCTGCAGGAGACCCCTCAGTGCCAAGCTCTTGCTTCCCAGGAGGGAAATCATAAGGACAGTGCATGGCACTGAATGGAACAGCTCTTTGGCTGGTATCACCCACTGCCAGCAAGAAACACCAAACCACCAAGACAGACACTTGCTTTGACCGTGCCATTATACCACCTTTTACTTCATGCAGCAGAAGGTGAGTGGGCAGAGGTAAATATATTCATTTATAATGCACAGATGATAAGTTAGTATGCATTTCTGGAGTGCAGCTTCTTTACTTGTAGAAAACTGTTAGTTAATTAAAACGAAACAATTTAAAGTATTCCATAATACTGCGATACAGCTCAGTGATGTCCCAGTATGTCCGGCTTGCTAAATAAGGGCAATTTTTTCCCAAAATGACACCTATGATTACCAACAAATAACACTGAATAAAGATAGAAGAGCACAACTCTAAGATGCTTGTCCTAATGGCAGTTTGGACCAAAGAACACATTTAAAATTGGAACACACATGACACACAGGGGGAAAGAGAGAGAATATTACGAAGGAAGTTCAGCTGGATACTTCTCAATTTCCATTTTAATTAACCAACAAAACATAAAGAAGTACTTTGAGGAATACATCGCTCACATCACCTTGGCAGCTGCAACAGAGAGCTGTGCACAGCTACAGGGCCAGCTTTAGGTGCTGATGCTGCTGCTGCTGCTTAGAACAGCAACAGAGTTAGATTAGATGAGGAGTAATTGTACCTGCAGACCATGGAAGTAACCACCATAATGAATGGTACTTAACAGGCTCTCTGAAGTCATTTAAAGACTAATTTACGGGGTTTAAGCTAGAGAGCTAGACTGTATAATGTATTAAGGAAGG
Source organism: Mohoua ochrocephala (assembly GCA_013398855.1). Lineage (NCBI taxonomy): Eukaryota > Metazoa > Chordata > Aves > Passeriformes > Acanthizidae > Mohoua > Mohoua ochrocephala. Next base: position 411,803 of record VZTA01028968.1, read on the forward strand.
TCAGTTGAGAGCAGCATCAAAACTGAGCATCAATGAACTTAAAGTAAGGCAGGCAATGAGAAATCTCTTTAGCAAATGGGAATTTTACCCACTGCATGTTAGAGGATATTCTTGTGGAAGTAATAAAGGAAACATCCTCAAAAACTTTTGAATTTGGGTTAGCGTTCAAAACTAGGAACCCAAAATTAGACTTCTGCTTGGGAAGTTTTCAGGACTGACTAACAATCCCAGAATTACTTGAAAAACAGCATGATACGCCAACTCATATTCAACCTTCAAGATCTAAAAGAAAAAGAAAGAGTGTATGAAAACTAACAATACAAAAAAGTACACAAAAAAGACACTTCAGCCTTAGCTGTTTCTGCTACCTAATTTATGCATCTAATGAATAAACAAGTCTGTCTTACTGGATGACACGGAGCACAAATAAAACCCTATCAGTGACATGTGCTGCAATTATACTTCCCATCACATGAATACTAGGAAATTATAAAGAAAAATACCAAATCAACACAACACTGAGCATGTAACAGCAAATAAATTTCTATGGTTGTAATATAATCGTAAAATTAATCAAAGCTAAAATGTGCTGTACTGTTTACAACTCTTTTGATTAACAGAAATTGTTACAGTAAAAAAAAAAGAAAAAGCTACGGAAACCTTTCTGGGAGTATTTATCCTTATTACCTCATTCTGTTTATTACTAAGTTGAACTGAATAAATTGAAGCATTTCCCAAGTGTCTCAAACAATTCCACTCCACAGCACAGACGGTGCATTTAGATAAACAGGCAACCTTGACCAACAAAGTACTTCTTCCAGAGAACAGTACTCCAGGAGAAACTGTGCAGGCTCCCTCACCCTGCTCTGGCCAGAGCCCTCCAACCATACCTGAGGCGACCCATGCTGCTTCCAGGTTTACTCTGCCCCTGGCCTTGCTGAAATTTGTTAACAAGCACACTTTACCAACACACCAGGCAGCTACAAGAGCTGGACTGAAGCTTAATTTATTGCACAATTATCACTAAGCAACCACAAGATAGAAACAGTCATTAATCACTTCCACCTGGGACTGAATTCTAACCAAAGCAATCTAATTGAAAGGCTTTACACCATCTTTTATCAATCTTTTGATTCAGCCAAACCAAACAAAACAGCTTCTTCTAAAAGGAGTCTACACAAAATAAAAACTTCTTACTGCCATTTGTTGTTTTTTAATGGCAGGATGATAGTTCTGAAATCAAACATTCTGCCACTTCTTCTTTTTCTTTTTTTTCTTTAAGATTACTTCTTAGAACTCCTGGTCTAAAACTATGATTTGTTTCTTTGTATAGACTCATTATCATTAAGAAATTGATGCCTTGAGTGGCCACCTAAAACACAGAGACTCGGCAAGAATAAGAGAATAAAAGGAGGCATTTATTTGAAGGGCCTTCAAAGGTACACCCTGGGCAGTCCAAAGCCTACACCCAAGATGGACCCTGGGTCACTGGTTCTTCACATTTTTATAAGTTTGGTTCATTTGCATATCAGGGTTAATTCTCCAATTATAACCTCAGTTCATGATGGAATTACCCAAAGTTTGCCTCCTTTAAGAGGCTTTTAGTTTCCACATTTTGGGGCCTGGTGTCCTTGAACAGCAAACCTAGAGAGGCTTGTTATGTCTAACCAGCATGAGAGAACAGCAGCTCACAGGCCACAAGAAACTCCAGAGTTACACACCGGGCAGTACAGGATTTGAAAAATGTAAAGGTTAAAACCTAAGGCATCAAAATGTTAGCACAGCAAAAAAGCTACAAACAGCTTAATCAGCAGGGGAAAAAAAAAGCAAAATTACACTAAAAGTTGAAAAATAGGCAGTGCACTAATACAGACAATTTTAAAATCTGCAGAAAGCATAAAGAAAACACTTACGATCTTAGACAAAAAGCTTGCAAACGATACCTCTTGAGACCACGGATATGTCTAAAAACACAAAGCCCTGAAGAAGTGGGTTCACCTTGGCCATCTGCCAGACCTGTACCCAGCCACTCTCTCACTCTCCCTCCTCAACAGGACAGGCACAGAAAATAAGATGGAAAAGTAGATCAAGTTTCTCTATTTTATAGCCATATATCAGGCAGTATGTCAAGACAGTTAAGGCAGAAACAGTGTTTTCTTGAGTTGCACAAAACTCCTTCTCTCGTCCCCATTCCATCCTCTGCTCCGCTACATCACCACCACTCCTAGAATGCCAGCACACAGGGAACAGGACAGGCAGCTGAAAGGAGCTGTCTTCTGCTAATGAAGCTATTCCAGAGAGACCACATTTCACAGCCACTTCTAGCTAGAAAATGATGACAGCTAATAGTTGCCCAGTAGGCTGTTCACTACATTCAACATTTTTAAATGTGTCAGATACCCATCTATAAAAATCAGTGCACTTCATAATTCAGTAAAAATTCCATATCTTTTTCTGTGAAATCATATTCTATATTGAAGTTTCTCCAATTTGACCACAGATCAACATTAAATATGCAATCTTTGGGTTTTTTAATATAAAAATATTTACATTGTTATTATTAGAATAAACTACATTTAAAATAAAACAAATGCCCATAGTTTTCCCTGGTGAACAAAAGGCAGAAATATCTACAGATATTATCTACAGGTAATTATGCCAGTTACATTCCTTAATGAGCTTGTGCAAGTCATTTGGATACTGTGGAGATAGAGACTGTAAAAGAACCTGATTAGAATAAAATACTATTAATCAGGCCTCATCATATCCTGAAAGATGGGCAAGTGATATGCCTTTACAGAGATGACACAAATTGTCTTGTTCAATGTCACATTGCCTCAAGGGAATGATAATTTCCAGTGAACTAACCTACAGCTTTCAGGTGGGCTTCATCTGCGGGAAACACAGAAGTTCCATCTTCTCCTGAAGAAGAGAGGAAAATACCTTTTGTCTTTGATCAGTCATAGTGCTCAAATATCTTTAGTGCCCTCTGGTGTGCATTTCAGCGATCAATAGATGCATAAAAGGAAAGGTAATTGGCATTGATCTGAATAAAACCTTCAGTTCATCTTTCTGACCACTTCTAAACAAGCTCTCAACTTCCTAGGATGAGCAGGAGATACAGTTCACATTTCCATGGCATTTATTGACCCAAAGCATCAGCTGAAAGGGTAGGTTTCAGCAACTACCCTAAATATAAACATTAATAGAAAATATAGAATTTTGCTCTCTGTTAATTCAATTGACACCGTGAATTCAGTTCCCCTCACTTCTTGCAGTCTCTCATTTGAGTTCAAGAACACTGCCAGAGCCTATCTTCGACTTAAATAATACTACTGTATTTTTATCTAAAAAGAAACCTAAGCAAAGAAACCCTCTGTAAACCATTTCCACTGTTCCCACTTCCTCATCCATTTCATCTTTTCCTGCTTTAACACAGAGGGGTTTTACAGGAATAAGCTGCATGACCAGTGTAAACCTCACTGTTTCTCCCACTGCTGACAACTTAAATCATCCCTTCTTTGCACCAGAAATCTTAGGATACAGTCTCATATTAGCCTGTATCTGACACAATTCCAAATCCCACATGCTGGATCTAGCAAGCCTATGGCCTCAGGGAAATCAGAAGAACAACCTGAACCAGGAGAAAGCTATTCATTTTTATTTTTGGGTGATGCTTATGCTGTACCGGTGACTGTCACAGCTGGCAACCGCACGACTGTGAGATCTTATGCAAAGGAGACAGCATGAGGGACACCTCGGGGAGAAGAAATGACAACTTTTGTTAGCAGCACAACATGACACTGAATGACCTGTAACAGCGACTGATCAAACCAGACGTCCAATTTTGGGCTCCCCAGTATAAGATAGACATCGATACACCAGAGCGATTCCAGCACAGAGCTATCCAGGTGATCCAAAGGACAGAGCACACGATGCACCTGGAGAGGCTGAGAGAACTGGGTTTAGGTTTTTTCAGCCTTCAGAAAGCTTTGGCAGCATCTTGCTGCTGTCTAAAACCAGGTAACAGGAAGGTGCAGATAAGAAAGACAAACTCTTTCAAGTGGTCTGCAGAGGTTGTAAAATCTATTTACCTGAAGGTATTCAAAACTCAGCTGCACACAGCCCTGAGCAACAAGCTCTTGTTGAAGCTGCTTTGAGCAGGGGGCTAGACTTGGTGATCTCCAGAAGTCCCTTCTTACATCCCTTAGTCTATGCATTTATTAAGTGCATCAAGTCTTTTCAAATAATCATACCAAAATGACTCCTATTGAATTTTTTCTTTTGAAAAAAATTACTAGAATTTGAATATCAAACCACAAAGTGCTGCGATTTGTACTTTTTAAAAGTAAGAACGAAACCTTACTCAGGGAAAAAATTCCATTTTCACCACTCACAAGAAGTGACTGAAGGAACAGCTTTGAGACGCCCTTGCTCAGCTGAGGCATTTCAAACAGCACATGCTCATCCACACACCATTGCCTTTCACAGCTGATGAAAACCACCTTGCCTCCTGGAGTGATCAGGACTGCTGGACCTGTCCCTCAGTGAACTCTGAACAAAGCACAGCACGGACAAACCCATCCATTCAGGCAGATACTGCCAGCTACCACCGGCCAGATGTAAAAGACTGTGGTTCCTGAATTAACAGGATCAGCTGGAGAGGCCTAGAGGATGGCAGACAGCTGACAGAGCTCCAAAGCACAATAGTGGCCCTGCACACGGCATGTTGTCTCTCAGCTACTGAGCCTCACAGCTCAGAGAGAAGCAGGCCAGGTATCCACACATGCCGGTCACAAAAGGCCAAACCTCAGCTGAGATGCAGCACAAGTTGTGAGCCAAGAAGAAGCAAACTGAGTAATACAGGACCTGATTCAGAAATCACATTTCCCCGGTGCCCTACTCACGTGTAACAATAACAACTGCATGCTTTAATCCTTCTCTGTTTCACAGGCTGTTCGGTGGGGAATTAGCACAAAAGCACAAACCTGCTTCTGACAGAAGCAAAGCTGGAAGTCAGATTCCTATTTATACTGAGATCATTCTTGCATCTGTGACATTCTGGGAAGTTTCCGAGGGGCTTCAGTGTATAAATTATCTTTCTCTTATCAGTACAGGTAACACCTGAACTTGAAACTGGACCTAACTGATGCATTTAAAGCCATGGTACCTAACCCTATCCAAAACTACCTCAAGTGAAGAAAACCAACATACTATGAAACAAGGGAGAAACCAACAGACTATGAAACATACAGAAATTTGATTGGGAGCTAAGGAATGGTAAACACAGTGGTATTTACACCAAGAATTAGCTTCTGACTCACATGGTGCTCATCACATGGCTAAAGCAGCAATGGCTGAAGCAGCAATTACCACTCCAACCTCCAATCCACTTTGTCCATGACAAAAAAGTACTGTGAATAACACATGCCTACCATTTCTACAACAGGAAATAAGGAATGCTGAAAATCTTCACGAGCTTCCTTCCAGAGGTCAGACTGAAAACTTTGGAAGCTCTTTCACCAGCCATTCAGACAATGAGGACCGATATGCGTCATAAGCAGAAAACACGTCAGTGCGGGTGGTAACCACTTCAGCCATTCTTAATTCAAATATTAATTTTGGACACCTTCAGCTGTCCAATTTTAACTGTTCTCCTGGCTGCATGACAGCAGCCACACGACAGAACGAGCAGGGGCCCAACCTGGCAGCACCCACACCGCAGGGCCCTGCGCCGGCCTGCCTGTCAGAGGCCATTCCTTCCCTTAAGTCACGAGGCAGAGACACAGTGAAAACAAGAACTTTAAAAACTTCTTTTTTTTTTTTTTTTTTTTTTTTTTTTTTGGGATTTTTTTAATTNTGGGATGTTTTGAATGTGTGACCAAAAAGAACCGGATCCCAACACACGAAAAGAAAGGTAAGGCGTAGTTTTTGACAAGCTGCAGCCCAGCCGAGGCAGCAGCTC